>JAGDQP010005793.1:0-17710 GCA_022664845.1 Lepisma saccharinum | reverse complement strand
TATATATATATATATATATATATATATATATATATATACATAAAAAATGTTAGCCTCGCAGCCCCCGCTTTCCTTGGTAATTCTTCGTAAAACTGAAGTGCAAAATAAACATTGAATACTCACCCACATAAACGCATGATAATCTTTCACCCAAACGATTGTCCTACATACATTACGTACGCTTCTTGTACACAAAGCTTACGAGATCTTTTTGCGACAATATGTCCTAAACTTTGGCGTGCTATTTTCTTACATTATCCTGGAGCCTAAAATTTTATTTTTTTCTACTAGCGAGTACGTTCAGTAATGACGTCCGGAATCCGGTTGATACTAAATTTTCTCTTTAGCTTATGCAAATTTTGTAAACTGAAGTGGACCAGGATTATTCCCCAATTCCCTAAACGATAACAAATATAACAACAAAATCTTTAATAAATTTTCCATACAAATGTGTACCCGGTCATTCAAATGTGTTTTAAAATCAAATCTTTTCATTAAGACCATCCAAGGAATTTCGTGTAATTTTTCGCTTTTGAATTTTAGTTTCTTTCCCACCTCATACATTCCCTACGTTTGGATGTTTGAGACACCATGTACACGTAAACAACTTACTTTGTGTACTGCAGGAGTAAATTCTATCTACATGTAGAATTTCATTCAAAATATGTGTGTCTACTGTACGCTAACGGCAACCGTAAAGTTTTCTGTAGTCGTCTTAATGCGTGATCTATGCAGTCAATGCTCAGAGAGCAGGTATTATGTAACTAAATCCACTTTACTAATTAACCTAATACTGTGTATCACTATTAGGTATTCTTAAGTGACCTAAATAAGTCAAACGTAAGTCATCGCTTTTTGACTTCACTAACAACAGGTGGTAATCCTTATGCTACCGCTCTGTTTGACCGTGCCACTGACAATAACTTTTAAATTAAAAACTACTACTGCTTACAAAAGTCCCTGAGATGTCGTTGAAAATCCCTCGGCGAGACGAATTCAAAACCTGTTATATTTTTTTCCATCTGTCTGTCCGTCGACAACATTCAACTCAGGAAATGCTATGGTTACAAAGGTTCATGAGGTGTCGTTGAAAAGGTCTCGACGAAACGAGTTCAAAGCCGTGTATATCATCTATGACTGCCAGTTCGTGGATGGCATTTAACTAAGTATCCACTAACTCTAGGAACTACTATGTCTACGATAGTGGTTGAATTTCAGTTTTATTTTTAAGGCATTTAGGGAAACGATATCTCGGAGAAAAGTTCATAACCCCATAAATGGTCCAGATGGGATGAGAGGGTAGCGTGATAGAGTGAGGACAGAGTTAATATTTCCCCATAGTAACTGATTGGGATAATCAGCCTCACACTCAGGTAATTCTGAATAATATGCCAGATAGTTTCAAGATTAGCAACGGATTGAAACAAGATGATGCCTTGTCACCACTACTGTTTAACTTTGCGTTAGAATATGCGATTTTAAAAATTAAAGGTGACAAAAAGGGACTATCACTGAATGGTTTGAATCAACTGTTTGTATATGCGGATGATGTAGATTTAATAGGGGACGATATAGATTCACTACAAAGCAACACCGATGTCTTAGTAGAAGCATGCGATGAGATAGGTCTACAGGTAAACATAGATAAAACAAAATACATGATAACAAGCCGAAACATAGGGAATGAAGGAAATAAAAACAAGAATGAGAGAAGAGGTCATAGAGAATGTAAACAAGTTTAAATACTTGCGAGCATACGTAACAAGCAAAAGTGAGGTCACGGAAGAAATAAAAAAATCGCTTAGTATCGGGGAGTGCACGTTCCTATTCAGTCCTAAATCTTCTAAAATCGCGATTAATATCAAGGAAATTGAAATGAAAAATATAGAGAACGGTTATTCTGCCGGTAATACTTTACGTTGCGAAAGTTGGAGTACGACCCTAGCAGGTGAACATAAATTACGTGTATTTGAAAATAAGGTTTTGAGAAAGATATACGGACTGAAACGAGACGAGATGACTGGAGAATGGAGGAGACTGCATAATGAAGAACTCCACGGACTGTACGATTCACCTGTAAAAATAATGAAATCGCGACGACTAAGGTGGGCAGGTCATGTAACTCGGATGGGGGAAAAACGAAGGTTATGTTCTATCCTGGTTGGAAGGCTGGATGGAAAGAGGCCATTGGGAAGACCGAGACGTCGTTGGGAGGACAATATTAGAAGAGATCTTCGAGAAGTAGGTGTTCGTGATGAAAACTGGCTTGATATTGCCCAGGATAGAATCCAATGGCAAACGTTTGTTACTGCGGCGATGAACTTGCGAGTTCCATAAGCCATAGAGTTAGTTAGTTAATTCCTTCATCAGCCTCCAATAAGAAGCACGTTCTCTTGACATTATCTTAGTCTTTTTAGTTACATTTGTTTTTATATTCTCTTCTGACTGACCTAATTGTAAAATAATAGAGCCATTTTGATGTTTCATATCTTCATCGTGGTCAGACTTCTTTCTTCGTTGACATACTTGGACCCTTGTATAGCTTCTTAAAATTTAAATAATTGCGTTTAGGCATCTAAGCTCAGATTCAAGCTACACAAAAGCATGTGGATATTCATTTGTGAAATAAAAGATAGGAACAATGTGAGAACGCAGAGGAAATAAATAACATGCTTCACAAAATGATAAATCTAATTTAAATAATTTCGAAGGCTACAAAATAAATTATTTTCTTTCATTACAAAAATGAATGCGTTCGAACTAAACAGGCTTATACAAAAAAAATAAAAAATAAAAATAAACACTAGTTTAGATATCGTATGTTTATTGTCAACACTGAAAGTTATTAACAAGATTTTGCGACTAGTTCTTCCAGAAAGTGAAATATCTGGTGTAGTAAAAAGTAATCCATTATTTTGCCAATAGATGGCTTCAGTGATCTGTATCTCGCGTTGTATAAGTCCGATCGGGTTCAACGAGATGGCGTTCAAACGATGAGATTGCGTACTACAAACACTGTTCAGATAGTTGTGATGAGTTGACTCAGTGTTGTGTGAGCGCGCGTCAAAATGAACACTAGCAAAGAGAAAATACACTATATTTTACAGTTTTTCTTCGATAAAGGCGAAAACGCAAGCCAGGCGGCTGCAAATGTGAATAGTGTTTATGGTCCTGATATTGTAACAGCCAATCACGCGCAATTTTGGTTTCGTCGATTCCGTGCCGGTAATTTTGACGTCAAAGATGTACCACGCACTGGAAGGCCACGTGTCGAAAATTTCGATAAAAGCATGGACATTGTCGCGTCCGACCGTCATGTAAGCACTGTTTCGATTGCCCAAGAGCTAAACATTGTACAAAAAATCGTGTGGAACCATTTGCATAAGGCTGGATACAAAAAGAAGCTTGATGTATGGGTGCCACACGAGTTAACGCAAAAAAAAAAAAAAATCATTTACCGAATTTCCATCTGCGAATCGCTGCTGAATCGCAACAAAAGCGACGCATTTCTGAAGCGGTTGGTGACTGGTGATGAAAAGTGGATCACTTACGACAACGTCACGCGAAAACGGTCGTGGTCGAAGCGCGGTGCGCTGGCGCAAACGGTGCCCAAACCAGGATTGACGGTCAGGAAGGTTTTGCTGTGTGTTTGGTGGGATTGGCAGGGAATTATCTACTATGAGCTGCTCCCCTACGGCCAAACCCTTAACTCGGAACTATACTGTCAACAATTGGACCGTCTGAAGGCAGCAATCGCCCAGCTTTGGCCAATAGGAGAGGCATTGTGTTCCACCAGGACAACGCCAGGCTACACACATCGATAGTGACTCGCCAGAAGCTCCGGGAGCTTGGTTGGGAGGTTCTTATGCATCCATCTTATAGTCCGGACCTGGCACCGAGTGATTACCATCTGTTCCTATCCATGGCGAACACGTTTGCTGGTGCAAAATTCGCGTCAAGAGAGACTTGTGAACATCGACTGTCTCAATTTTTTGCCAATAGGGACATGGACTTCTATGAGAGAGGCATCACGATATTACCTTCCAAATGGCAACACGTTATCGAACAAAACGGCGCATATGTGACCTAAATCGGATCATTCTAACTATGGTAAGTCAAGCCTTCAATGTCATGCAAAAATAATGGATTACTTTTTACTACACCAGATATATTGTATTATTAACTTTGGTCTGATTAGTAGATATTCCAATCTAATGAGTGAATGGATAATGAGTATTAAAAAAAAAAAAGAATTATTGTAAACTATTTTATTTGTTAGATTTGCACCTACCAGAGTAACTGGTGCAACTCGCTAGGTAAACCTGCATTTTCTGCCAAGAAAACTGAATTTCTGAAAATGCAATCTTCTGCTTTTCTCAGGAACACTATACTTCACACATTTAAGGAAGCGAATTTTCCACCCTGATATTGAGGCGAAACCTTTTTCCTTGAGTAGTTATAATTTTACTTCTGAGTACAATTTTAGTGCAGAAGAACTACTCCCACCATGAAGCTCTCACCAAACTTGCAAGGGCCAATTGATATCCTCTTAGACCAACTGCAAATTAAGATAAATATAAGAAGATTACCTGAAGAACCTCAGCAAGGTGATATATAAGAAATATCTTGCCATTCACTTCGAAGCTAACATAGAATACAAGACAGCAAACCCTTAATCTTCACACTGGACTTAGTCATTTTGATAAAACATTGGCTAATCCAAACGAGACACCCTTCTAAAAATGGAATTGACTATTAAGGAGGAGGTTACCAACAATGATCATAGCTCACTACAGGGGCCAACGTAACTCTGAGAAATCTGGAAGTGTACAAGCACGCTGTATGAGACAAACGCCTACAACCAATTAGAGAAACACAAGAAGGAAAGTAACCAGAGATAAGAATACAAATCTGACTCTATTTATGGTCAAAAACCAAATCAGGTGCACTAAACAGCATGCAGCACTGAGAAAAATATGGTAAGAAACAGAATATATCAATAACCCTAAATTTAGAGTATAGCCTAAGGTATATCCTGAACAAACCTGAAAGCAAAAGATAGTATTGACCCACTAGAAAAACCACTGACTTCCATAAAAATTGAACTACTAAAAAGACTATAAATGAAAAAGAAAGTTCTACCATAAATAGTGCAAAGGGCTAGTTACAAAACTCTAGAACTCCAAGTATCTCAACCACCAATTTATCTAGAGACAGTTACCGGAGACTTGTGCCAATTCCTATACCAATATCTATGCCCTAGAAACCCATGCTGGAATACCACGATTTCAAAATTGTTTCAACATTTTACAGATGTTATAGGGGATCACACCAGTAGCACACAAACGTTGAGAAACAATGATTTCAGCGTTAGTCCCGCTACGTAATTTTAATTTCATATACGGTTTATTCGACGTTTAGAATCAACATAGTTTTCAAGGTCAAGAAGTGGATAATTTTGGAAAAGTTTTTGTAACGTTGTATTTGCTGAACTGTTCAAAGGCCAAAAACTACCATTTTCATTCTACCAAAAGAGAGCATTTAACTTCATGGTGTATAGTGTGATATGGAGTAAAGGACTAGCATACTAAATGTTGATATATGCTATTGTTTTATCTCGTTCTTAAGAATAACAAAGTGTTGTTTTAGATTCGTGATCTAGCGCTACGGTGTAAGCCGTTCATGTTTAGTTATCCACAATACGATTAACAATGTATAAGGAAATAGAAGATCTCTACAACAAGATATTGAGGAGCAGCATATCTTTTATATGACTATGTCTGATCTATAACACAGTCTCACGATTTCGGAACAGGATTATTCATTGAAATCAGTATTCTTCAGGAGGTTCAGAATATAGAGTTCGTAAACAAAAGACTATCCTACGTTACGATACGTACTAGATGGGGCAACACGGTTTTAATAAATGTCTATGCTCCGACCGAGGTGGCTAATGATAACGACAAAGATATATTCTTCGATAATCTAGAAAAGTTGTTTGACCGATTACCGAAGTATAATGCGAAAATTGTGTTGGGTGATTTCAATGCAAAGGGAGGGAGGAAAGAAAAATGTGGACCTACTATAGGCAAATACAGCCTTCACGAAAAGGCCAACAACAATGCACAAAGACATAACTTTCGCGATGTCAAAACCCTACTGGTAAAGAGCACGTACTTTGAACACAAAGACGTACACAAATACACATGGGTATCTCCGGACGGCAAAACTCTCAACCAGATCGATCACGTATTAGCAGATAAACGAAGATACACCAACGTAATTAATGTTAGGTCGTACAGAGGAGCGTTAGGTGACACCGACCATCAATTAGTGATTACAAGAGTAAGAGAAACGTTATGCATCGCGAAAAGAGAAAGCAAGAGATGAAAACAACTGACATTCGATGTTAAACGATTAAATAATCCGAGCATAAAATAAGATTACCAAATCGAACTCTCAAATACGCTCGAAATCTTAGCAGATTCGAATAATAATAATAAAGATATTAATAATGAAATTAAAGTAAGTAACATGTGGGAGGCAATTCGTGAAGCAGTTAAGAGCGCAGCGAAGGAACGTGTAGGTGCGAGAAAACAAGGGAAAAACAAACTTTGGTTCGATCAAGAATGCCTTAATCTTCATGAGGAACGAAAACAAGCAAAGCAACGATGGCTAAGTAATAAAAGCGAAACAAATACCAACCACTACAGTAAGCCGAAACGAGACGCTACATACAGATTCAGAAACAAAAGGCGAGAATATCTGACGCTGACGATTCAGAAGATAGAGGAAAACGGCAAGACAAATAACATACGAGATCTCGCGGTTAGGAATGATTAGAAATGAATGTGGAGAGGCGGATCCGACTAATATTGTCGATGTGTGGAAGGTTACTTCGACAGACTTGTTAATGTACACATTGGGGAAAAATCAGAGGAATTTGAAATCCATACCGCAGAACCGTGGATTCCCGAACCTAGCGAGACTGAGATCAAAATGTCGGTAAAGGAATTGAAAATTTCCCAATCCCCAGGAATAAACAAAATTCCAGCCGAATTAATTAAAGCGGGAGGAACGACTTTAATCAAAGAATTACATAAATTGGATAAGTGTTATATCCACTAAGAAGAGCCTGTTCAACTAGTGAAGATGTGTCTCAGCGTCCCCATAAGCAGAGTACAGATAGGTAATAATATGCCAGATAGTTTCAACATTCGCAACAGATTGAAACAAGGTGATGGCTTGCCACCACTACTGTTTAACTTTGCGTTAGAATTTGCGATTTTAGAAAATAGATGGGACAAAAAGGGACTATTATTGAATGGTTTGAACCAACTTTTCATATACGCGGATGAAGTAGATTTAACAGGAGACGATATAGATGCACTACAGAGTAACACAAATGTCTTAGTAGAAGCGTACGATGAGATAGATCTACAGGTAAACATTAAAAAACAAAATACATGATAACAAGCCGAAACACAGGGAATGAAGAAAATTAAAAACGTAAGAATTAGGGATGAGGTCATAGAGAAAGCAAACAAATTTGAATTCTTGAGAGCATACGTAACAAGCAAAAATGAGGTCACAGAAGAAGTAAAAAGTTTCCTAGTATCAGGGAACGCATGTTTCTATTCAGTCCAAAAACTTCCAACATCGCGATTAATATCAAGGAAATTGAAATTGAAAATATAGAGAACGGTTATTCTCGCGGTAATACTTAACGGTTGCGAGAGTTGGAGTACGACTATAGCAGATGAACATAAACTACGTGTGTGTTTGAAAATAAAGTTTTGAGAAAGATATGCGGGACAAAACGGGACTAGATGACTGGAGAATGGAGGAGACTGCATAATGAAGAACTCCACGGACTGTACTATTCAGGTTGGAAAGCTGGATGGAAGGAGAGCATTGGGAAGACCGAGACGTCGTTCGGAGGACAATATTAGAAGAGATCTTCGAGAAGTAGGTGTTCGTGAAGAAAACTAGCTTGATGTTGCCGAGGAAAGAATCCAATGGCGAATGTTTTTTTTTCTTGTCAAACGTAAAGATTAAGAGGTTAAGACCAAGAGCCGACACAGAAACAAAGGTCTTGGAACGTGAGGTAAAGGTAGTAGTAGAGGATGAAGGTAAATTGTTAAGGGAGAATGAGGAAAGAAACCTACAAGTCGTTGGCTAATATCCACCTGAGTGTGAGGGTCAAGAACTCATGTGAATGTTAGTGGCGTGGAATTATAATGAAAATCAAGCTGGCCTGAGGGATAGATGCCTAAAGGCCACAACTAAATTCAATTCAGTAGAGATGGAGATGAACATGATAGCCAAGCATCATGATGAGGGTGAAGGCAGAGATTGAGTAAAAATGACCAACTACCAAATACTATTTCACTTATTAACAAATAAAGACAAACAAGAAATGCTGCTCGAAGAGGAAGGGGTGGTCAAAATAGCATTTATTGACAAGGAAAGGATACTGACCTTGAGCGAGGTGAGACTCTTAAAAATGTGTTCAGTGATGGACCAAGAACAAATATAGGTAGTTGTACTAATAATAGCGTACTCAATGAGCATTTTCTAATGTACTATATGAATGCGAGATCACTCAGAAGTAAGGCATGTGAATTCTCTAGAAACTTTTCAATAAACAATTATGACTTTGTAGCAATAACAGAGACCTGGCTATCTGGTGATTATTTTGATTCTGATTTTTTTGATAATAGATACGGAGTTTACCGTAGAAACAGAGACCACCAAAACAGTGGGAAAACAACAGGGGGTGGGGTCTTACTGGCAGTTCGGGGCCTGGACGTCACTCAAGTATTTGTTACTGAACAGGACCCTGAGGGTATTCTTGTGAAAACAATGATAAATTCCAAACCGCTTTACATATGTGTTGTGTATTTTGAACCAAACTCTGATATTTCATTGTATGAGTATTTTTTTCATTTTATTGAAATTAATTGTATAATAGGTAGCACTGTTCTCCTTGTCGGTGATATAAATCTTCCCTCCATTACCAGCAAAGTTTTGATTTGGCTCAATCAACAAATAAATGCCTGAGTCTCTATCATTTTATGTTATATCATGACATGGAATCACATAATAATGTTACAAATAGCTTAGGGAGAACATTAGACTTAGTAATCAGTAACCTTCCAAATGTGACAGTAGTTAGAGAACTACTTCCATTAGTTAAAGAGGATGCTTACCATCCATCACTTTGTATAAGTTTTCCACGCGTTCGATCACCTATACTCAGAACAAAAGAAATTTACTAGGATTTAATTTTCAGAAAGGGTATTATGTATATCTTTATAATGAATTAGCTAAAGTAGATTGGCAAAAGTTAAAAGAAACATACGGATGTGAATGAAGCAGTTGATGAGTTCTATAAAGTAATTTATGCAATATTTCAAAAGTGTATTCCAAAAAAAAAGGCCAACGACAAAAACTTTTCCTTGCTTGTTTACAAAAAGTATAATAGACAACATAAAAATGAAATGGCGTCAACGAGTTAAATGGCTTAAGGGGAAGGGAACGACCGATCATTAATATCAATATAAAGAGTACTGCAGATTACGTAAGGAAGTGAAGCGGGAAATTGAAAAAGCACATAATGCGTTTGTTTCTAATGCTGAAAATAATATAACACAAGACCCACAACACTTCTGGTCCTATATCAAAAGTAAATCACGCCATCTTTCTCCAATACCCATGCTATATGAGGGACAGAACCTGACTGGCAACGATGAGGTAGCCACTGCTTTCGCTCAGCATTTTCAATCTATTTACAATAAATCTTCCTCAATTAAAACGACTGACAATATACTTGATGAAGACTCGCAGGAGGAATGTCAGAAACTACTCCACGTTTTAGAAATAACTATAAGTGACATTCAAAAGGCCATACAGAAACTGAAACCGAATAAGACAGTTGGGCCTGATAATATACCAGCTTATATTGTGAAGGGTTGTAGTGATATTTTTAAAGAACCGCTATATACATTATTTAATTTATCAATAAGAACAAGTGTATTTCCGGATATGTGGAAATAATCAATTATATGTCCAGTTCCGAAAGCAGGCAATAAAAATAAAGTTGACAACTATCGTCCTGTAGCCATATTGTCAACGGTTGCTAAAGTATTTGAAAGTGTCATTTATGATCAGGTCATGCAGCATGTTAAGCCGGTACTTTCAAAATATCAACATGGCTTTTTACAGAAAAGATCTACTGTAACTAATCTGGCTATAATTACAGACTTCATAGCTTCCGCCATGGACAATAAAGAACAAGTAGATGTTGTATACACGGATTTTAAAAAAACATTCGATACTGTACATCATAATATACTAATTCGAAAGCTTTCCACATTCAGTTTTAGTCCTTCTATGATCCATTTCTTCAAGTCTTATTTAAGTAACCGTAGACAATCCTTTCTATATAAAGAATATAAAATCAAATGCTTTTATCGGTTCCGGTGTTCCTCAGGGATCTAATCTTGGTCCTCTTCTGTTTTTATTATTTATTAATGACTTACCACACTATATTCAAAATTCTCGTAAGCTGTTGTTTGCAGACGATGTCAATGTAAAGTCCTTGGATGACTGTCTACTTCTTCAACAGGATTTGTCCAGTATACTGAAATGGTATTCTAGGGATAGACTTGAAATAAATATTGGTAAGTGTAAAGCCATGACCTATAGCAGACGGGAAAAAACTTATAATTTCACTTACTCGATCAATGGAATAAGCTTAAAAAATTGGATACAATTAAAGATTTAGGTGTTACATTCGATAGTAAACTAACCTTTTCGCCACATGTGGTAAATATAACCAATGATGCATATAGAAACCTAGAATTTCTTGTTAGGACCACCAAAGAATTTGCAAATGATAGCACTTTGAAAACTCTTTACTATTCCTATGTTAGGTCCAAACTTGAATGTGCCTCACTTATATGGAATACCTCTATGAAAGCTAGTTGCCAGAAGATCAAACACGTACAAAGCAAATGTTTACTTTTCTCACATACAAACTTACTGGTTTCTACCCGAAATACGAATCTTACAACAATTTAATCGATAATTTTAAATTTCAGAAACTTGATCAAAGACAAACATTAAACGACCTACTCTTCTTGTACAGACTTTTGCAAATAAAATAGACGGTACCGAATTAATTGCAAAAATAATTATTAAGGTCCCATCCCTCAGAACGCGCGAGGGAAATAGTGGCCTATTATACTGCAGAAAAGCTCGTACAAACGTATTAAATGTGTCACCTACATGAAGAACTAGTGCTACTTATAATGCAATAGGTAAGAATTGTACACATTTGGACATATTTGGAAATTCGGAAGAACTGTACAAAAGATTAATACAGAATATATTGTAATCATTAAAGGTAACAATTATTGTAGACGCTATAAATAGGCATTAAGGTCTGTTGTGTCGATGAAATAAATAAATAAGTAAATAAATAAAGTCCCGCTGTCTCTTTAATACGACGTACTGACAAAGGAAGGGAGGGTCACGAGATTCAAATATTACCCAAACACTATTACGTAGGAGTGAATAATCCGATTCTGGTGAAACTTCACTTAACGGTGTAGGGAAACCCCTAACAATCGCATATCAATGCTAAATTTGCACCGATAAACACCAAAGGGAGGGAGGGTACGGTTCCTACGTGTGTGATAATTATAATTACTGTAGAAGTAAACAAAAAAATTGAGGACATATGTGCAACTGAATATTTTAGAAAACTATAGAGCCCAAATGTATTTTAAATTCTGTTTCAGTTGCGAACCCAGAGAGGAAATGGAGAAGGACCTATAGAAATATGCTCTATATTTTTTGCATTATTTCAACAATTCATCTAAGTTAAAGCTTCGATTTCTTTCCGAATCAACCTAGAAATGTTAATAGTCGCATATCAGTTCTAAATTTGTACAGACAAACATCAAGCGCGGAGGGGCGGGGCATTACGGACCAAAAAATTGTGATTGTTGTTATAAACCTTAAAATTTAAAAAATGTGATACAATGTGTTAATTTCTTTCCCTTAGAAGAGTATAGGTAAAATGATGTGGTTTGAGGTTATATTACCACTTTTTACCGGGTTCTGGCGCGATTTTTCTATCATACTGGATGCTTAAAAATAATATTAGAGAAACTGATTATTTTATACGATAAATTTAAATTAATAAAGATTTACATTTGAAGACACTTTACTGTACTTTCGGAAGTCCAAAGTCGATTCCGGAATTCAGAATTCCTCGGATTCCAGAATTATGACACTCCTGAAATTCAACGCTCCTGAGCCTTTCAAATCTCGGGAGTTCTGACGTTCCAGAATTCAGCCTTGACGATATTCTGACATTGTGTAACCACAAAAATTGTTACTCCGATTCCAGAATGGTAAACACCCTTACCCACCAAGGGTTTTCTCAGTTGTTCTGAAAGCATATCTTGTTGATCTGACTGGCGAGAAATTTATAAATCGGTGGTCCCTGGTCCACGTGAACCGTTGTTTTTCATCATTTCATGCTGAGAACTGAGGAAGACACTCCGAAATTCCGGTCTCTCGAATTTCCACAATTCCTAACTTCCTACATTCCCATGTTTTGAAATTCCGACATTCCGGAATTCTCAACAGCCTATATGTGCAATAAATAAAGCTACAGTTTATACCATAATTTATCTCGGTAAATACACTAAATCAGTTCTTATTTTCGAATGAATGATTACATTCAATATGCTCATTTCAAGACGCAACGAGCTAAAAACAACACTACCAATATTTGATAATCACAATAACATCCTTCGTTGTGAGTCTGGAGCAGATGCACTTTTACATGGAAAGAAGCGCAAATAGAAAAGCAAAGTAACAAATATTTTATTGAGTAATTTTCTAAGGTATGTTGCCTCTTGGCAAATTTAATATGTTGCTACACAGTAGAATCGGACCCGCTCAGTTCGGCGCCTCCGTTTCGGCGCAGTAAAGTCGCCGCCGTAACGTTTCGGCGCCAGAGCTTTACAAAAGAATCACACAAGTATAAGATGAGACAGAAGAACATATCCAGGGGCTATGTTCATGGAAGAGATGTAATGAGACGTTTATACTTTAGAAAGCACTTGAAAAACATAATATATTTTTTCAGTGGTTTAAATTATGAATTTTGTTATTTCCAGCAGAAAATGAATTTATTTATTTATTTACAACATAAACAGGCTGAGCTATAGCAGGGACGTAACTAGGGAGGAGCAGAGGAGCATGATTCAGGGGCCCTACTCGTACTTTCGTAATGGCGCAATTTCGTACTTTATTGTTTTATATTCCAAGAAAATAAGTTCATATTTAATTACAATACATTTTGCATACCTTTGGAATAATTTTTATATAAACAACAGATAAGAATATCAGGTTAAACTGCAAGGTTCGAGGTCGAGGTCGAGGTTTAGGTCCAACGGCGAAGTCGTAGTTGAATTCTAATCTCACGTCGATGTTAAACTACCATTTTAACTAATTTCTCAATTTATATTACGAATGTAACCTACATCTATACCTCAGGCCAGCTTGATTTTCATGTTTATAATTCCACAAAACTAACATTCACATGAGTTCTTGAGCCTCACACTCAGGTTGATATTAGGCAACGACTTGTAGGTTTCTTTCTCCATTCTCCCTTAACACTTTACCTTCATCCTCTACTGTCCTTACTCTTACCTCACGTTCCAAGACCTTTGTTTCTGTGTCGGCTCTTGGCTCTTACCTCTTAATCTTTACGTTTGCCAAGAAAAGAAACTTTATACGTTTGTCAAGAAAAAAACAACTTTATATCTCAGTTTTTATTGTACACTTTCCCCAAAACTTAGAAAACTTTGATTTAGAAGGACAATGATTCTGTTCACCAGTTTTAAAAATTTCGAGTCGCCACTGAAATTATTTCAGCTCCAAAACACGCCATCTGGTGTTACCCAAAAGTACTACAAATTAAATAATTTAATATTAAGTCGAGTTATTTAGATTTTACATCCAAAGAAATGACGTAAAAGCGGGTGGACAACTGTGTCAGCTGAGTTTTCGTATCAGGATTTTCGAGTTTTTTTTTACTAACATTATTATTTTATTGGCAGATGAACAATCGCACACACAGCATTTTCCATATGTAATGTTTTATGGAGGATATTGTACACTCGTTCAGTTGAAATGCATACACTCTCTATAATGTTCCGAAATTTCAATTTCATGATTCATTTACTCAATAATTTCCTTTGTGGTGATCTCGACTGGTTGACTGTAGAGCGCGTTATCTTAGATGGACCTACATCCATGCTAAATGGTGTTTGTCCCCAAATAAATACCTTTAACATTGTTGCAGTGCCCATGGGCGAATTTATGAGGGGAATGGAGAGAGAATGACTTTAAATGTTTCATTCTAAACAATAGCTTTGAAAGTCATTGGCCCCCTGCTTCTCTCTCGTGCCCCCCGCCGCACGGTATCTATCATAAATCCTCCCATAGCACTGCCCCCCTCCAATTCCATCTATTCCGGATTTCAATACAAGATAGGCTGCAGCATGAACAAGAAATGCATAAAAGTGATGATTTACTTGTCAAGTGGAGGTAAATTTCAGGGAAAGTCTGTGCCACAAGATTGGCAAAAGGATAAACAAATATAATTAGCAATTAAAAAAAATTTGTTGATTTTCTGGGAATTTTTGTTTCAATTTCTAGTAATTTTTACAGAAAACTTAAAATTCGTGAAATTGTTACAAAAATCGCAAATGTTTTCAGTATTTTGAGGGAAATCTTGCGACGGAAAACTGACAACAGTGCGTTCATATCAAGTTAATAACATTTCTCTTCGAAAATACATAAGAGAATTTGAATAATTCTTTTACACTTTTCCATAATTCATGTGCATGAAACAGACAATTTCGGTAAATAATTTTAACCAACAATGCGCCATTAAGATACATTATATTTTAACAATCATGAGATTATTGCAGTTCAACGGTTTCCTAGATAATATAAGTTAGTGAATTTACATGAAGAAAGAAGATCACAGAAAGCGATAAGTATATTTGACATTATTATTATTATTTTAAATGTTTACCATTGATCAACGTAAAAATTTACAAAACTAATACTAATATTAAAGGTTATGTAAAAAATATTTGATTTCGAGCCATCATAGTATATCAAGATTTAATATCAAAGCCTCGCTTCGAGCGCTGGCTTGTTTGTAGATCTCATGTGATATATTCCCATATATCAAAGCAAATCGAATGTAATAGTTTAGTGAAAATTGACTTTCCTTGTATTTGTAAGAAACCTGATTCAAAATACGTGATGAATTATCCTATATTGATTATTCCACTGGTTTCGCTCTAGGCAAATAGCTGGATGGCACCTTGAAGTAAGACTATAACTTTCCCCATCTTTTCTTCCAAGGATACAGTATAGTCATAACGAAATAGACTGGAGCTATAAGAAGTGTTTATCCTTTTATTTGAGAAAATCAAATCACCTTTCTCTTGGAGTAGTGAGTCGGAGCAACGTATCATAGGGTTTCATCCGGAATTTTCAGTTTGGGGGTGGTTTGTAAAGTGAAAATTGGGAGGTTGTAAGTGGATGTTTCACGATTGCTATCACTTTGTCACCACAAAAAGATAAAAGTTGAGATGTTGCCGTGAATTTGGAGGAGTGACGGCGGAATCACTGTGTACTCACCTGACTTTATTGTTCCAAGTGACTTACAAGTTTCATCAGCTTCCTGGGCAAAATATTGAAACGATAGATGTCAGGATGTTCTTCTAGCATCATTCTAAAATTTGTTTGATTAATATTCACTGAGAATGACTTGCAATAAGACTCCAAACTTTCGTATATTCCTGGTTATTTTAATTTAATCTTAAGTATTCGATATTTGCCTTTAATACGAATACTATGATGGGTAGGTCAAAATGCTTCACATATTTTTAAAGTTTGAAGTTTTTTTATTTGAAGACAGTGTGTTTCATGTATCGAATGAACATGTCTTCTATGTCTACCGTAGTGCTACACATTTATAAACTAATTTCTCAGTTATCGATATTAATATTTAAAAAATGTAAGCAGTTATTTAGAGGCACCGAGGCACATTTTCTTACATGATTTTTTACTATTTCGTAGCGATACATTTCATAGAGCGACAATACGTAGTCGATACTACGTAGCCACGACATTTCATAGCTGCGACACTACGTAGCCACATGATTTCATAGCTGCGGCACTACGTAGCCGCGACAATTCATAGCCGCGAGGATTCATAGCGGCGATACTACGTAGTCGCGACATTTCGTAGCCGCAACGACTTTTCATAGCCACGACTTTACATAGCTTCGACACTTGGTAGTCATGACTATAATAGTCGATATTTTACGTGACTACAACAGTACGTAGCCTCCAGCTTACATAGCGATAGTTCTAGGTACCAGTACATAGCTTCAATTTTACGTGAATATAATTCGTACTCCGGACAGTGCATAGTTTCCTTAATGTCTAACATGCTGCTTTATATGATAACCACGACTTACCAATTTCTCCTACCATGATTAAGTTTCAAGCATTTATGTTATCGGAAAATATCTGATAAATTTTCAGAGTTTAATTTTATCATCTTTCGTTTTACGTTAGCTTATTTTCAGTATATGAGATAGGTAGCGATTCACCTAGGAAATGCTTGTGTTTAAGCTGAGTGAAGATTATTTGACATATTAGGTAGATTTCGAAGAAAAAATATTGAGATCGATACGATATGAAAGTATATACATATATACAGGGGTTGGACAAAAAAATCTAAAACGTTTGAAAAAGTGTGAAAATCATACCTAGTATGGTGTGGGGCCTCCTTTTGCGTCCAAAACAGCTTGGATCCGACGTGGAATGGACGTATACAGCTCCTGAATCGTGGTGTGTGGAATGTTGTACCATTCTCCCTCCTAAACATGCTCCAGTTCCTTAAAGGATGTTGGTGGGGGGTAATGAGACCGAACACGCCTTTCTAACACAGACCACAATGGCTCAATGATGTTCAGATCTGGTGATTGTGGGACCCAGGGGAGGTGTGATAGCTCCTGGTCATGCTTCTCAAACCATGATTGCACCGTTTTTGCAGCGTGACAGGGTGCCAAATCATCTTGGTAGATGCCATCACCATCCGGGAACAATGTGTGGGCCATGGGTAGAACCTGGTCCCCCAAAATGGCCTCAAACGCCTTAGCATTCATCATTCCATGCAGGGCTATGATGGGACCTGCAGAAAACCACGATATCACTGCCCATACTGTAACAGAACCACCCCCATGCTTTACAGTTGGGCGCAGACAGTCTGGATCATAAGCCTGCGACGGTGTTCTCCATACGTAAACACGACCGGTTGTTGGAAACATGGTGTAGGTCGATTCATCGGAATACATTACGTGTTTCCACTGATCAAGCGTCCACTCCTTGTGGTCCTTGCACCACTGGATACGCCGCTTCGCATTTACTGCTGTGACCAGAGGTTTGGAGATCGCGGCCCTGCCATGAATTTTCATTTTATGAAGTTCCCGTCGCACTGTTTTTGATGAAACCGGGTTCTGTAGGCCGGAATTGAGTTCAGACGTAATTTTCATTGCAGTGGTCTGCTTTTTAGCTGCTACAATCCGTTTTAATG
>JAGDQP010005792.1:0-74697 GCA_022664845.1 Lepisma saccharinum | reverse complement strand
AAGTGTTAAAATCCACACCCATACCCCTGCCGGGACTCGAACCCGGGACCGTTGAGTCGATAGCCTACCGCCGCAGACCGCTCGACCACCCGGCCGGCTGGCTTCTCGTCTTTTAGGACTTGTGCAATTTAGGACTTATGCAATTTAGGGCTTCTGCAATTTAGGATTTCTGCAAAAATCCACAGAACTGGCTTCTTGCCTTTTAGGACTTCTGAAATTTAGGACTTACGCAATTTAGGACTTCTGGAATTTAGGACTTGTGGTGCTACCCCTTGGCAACTAATACTGACGAACAGAGTGGCCAGGTTATGAAGGGAAGTGGAAGTGGCTAAACAGGCCCAAGTACTTTTCGCTCTTTCACTCTAATTTGACTCTTACATGATTCGAGACATGTTTTGCGTTTCAACACTTCCACACATGTTGGATGTTGGAAATATTACATTTCCTTTATATATATTGCGGGCCATAAAGTAAAGTAAACCCGCTTTAATTTTTAGGACAAGTGAAATGTTAAATCTAATTCAGCAATGCTTGGGAAGCAAACGCCAGGGCTGTAGTAAAAGAATTTTCATTTGGTGCGTAATCAAATGGTTCACAGATTGCATAGCCAAATCATAAACCTCATTTATCATAATACAGAGGACACAAATCTTGACTCTTACTCAAAAGTGCCTTTGTACACTACGTATAAAGATTCTAAAAAGATAAATATTTCCTTTTCCTGTGATTTCTTATATAGACCTGAGTAGTACATGTTCGTAAAGGACAGGCTGTTCTGCTATTAAACTCACAATTTGACTATTTTCACTAATAGTTTAAAAAGCAGACTCAAGATGAACACTTAAAGACAGTACAGGAATACTTTATATAAGTTTCAAATATTATCTGCATAATTTCAGACGCGTACAATGCGATGCAAAATCAGGAGAGCCTGAGTGCAAAAACACATTGTTCGTGGGTGTATCTATCTCTTTGTGCTTACATTATCCTGTGATTTTGCATCACATTTTCCATTGCACACATCAGAAATAATTCAAATAACATTGTAAGTACATTCAGCGCTATATAACAGAACAAGGTAATAGTAAGAATTAGCCTGAAAACTAAATAATTTGTATGCATGCATGATAGGTGGACGCAATATTTTATATCACAGTTGTATGAACAAGCGTAGACACAAATTTTACATTTTTCAGATACGAGTAGGCCTAAGCCAAAGTTGTCTAAAGGCCTTAGTAAAATTCAAATATGAGAAATATACAGATTCTTTGTACTATACATACATGAATGTTTCACTAGTAAAAAAATAATCTACATGAATATTACCAGCACAACTTCTACGCAAAAAAGAAAGAAAAAAAAATAGTGCATAACAGCTACTTACTTCGACGTTTATTTTTGCTACTTAAGTTAACGCTGATCTCATCTCATTTCAGGAAACAAGTGGGTTTTTACTGAACTGCACACAACTGGGAATGTGCTGGGGGCAATATGACCTGTTGCCAGGATTATGTTGCTCTCACCAAGTTGTCAGTAGGCACCCAGTTCCTGGCAGCGATTTATAAATATATCTATAAATGCTCAACAATGCGATTCTTCAAAAGAAAACAAATCATATGTAAATCAAAGGATGCAATGTTTCATGCAAATGATAATAGAAAATGTTAAAAAAAAACTATTTTTACCAGTTATCGTTGTATATCACTCAAATCTGACGATACTGCTGTGCTGTACTACATACATGAGTTTTCTCTTTGCTGGGGAATCCACAGCATTCGACAATACGAGGGAGGGACATTTAAGTATGTAACTTTATACCAGAATAGCAATATTGTAAACTCAATGCCATCACATGTTAAGTTTGAATATTTACGCTATTGATACAAATCAGGTCTTATGAAGGTAATTTTCTTTAATAAATTGTTTAGCGAGATTTATTCAATTTTTTTACCATGTTGACAATTGATTTGGACGTAAAGTTAGATCTAAATAACGCTATATATTGTTCCCGATAACGTAGGGAATTCATATGAGGAAAAAATTCTTTGTTCGAAAAATTTGCAAGCGTATTGCGCGCATATTAAATGTAACATTTGATTATCGTGTAATAATTTATACACCGTGTTATTTCATTGTTTTTCTTGCCAATATTTGATGGCGATAATTATATTAATGGAGTGTGTACCAGCTTTCGACCAAATTTGAATTTTTTAAGTACTCATTCCACTTTGCATTGCCTTCCATTACTTCAGTATACCGTATGAACCTACCAATATTTTAAGTAGATTTCGAATCACTTGCGTACCATACGAAACAGCCCGGGAGCCCACGATTAGAAGATAACGGGGTTAAACACTCGCCTAGGGAGTCCAAAATCGTAGTGTGTAAATATGTTAATAATCCAAACCCAGAATATAATATTAAATACTATGTCAATTTATTATAACCAAGGTATGGCTTATGTTCCTAAAGTGAATATTCGCGAATTAGGAAACTAGCTTCCTCAAAGTGCAACTAATTTTCTGCAAACTCTACCTCTTTGTCTTATTTCATTTGTTCACATTTTACTTCTATACATTTGCAGTCTTTGTGTTTCAGATTATTCAATTTGACTACTTGTACACCTATTAGATTAACATCATCAAAATTAAAGTTGTAGAGCTTCGTTGTAAGATGGATATGGGTAATTGCGTGTGAGATGTATGTTTGTGTAACTAATTTATTTGTAGATTACTCTAAATATTTGGTACCGTATAGTGACATGTTTACTCAATATAAGACATTATTATAAATAATTTTAGTGGTAATGGAAAGGTTTTTTTTTCACAAGTTACCTACATTCTTAATCAGAATATGTCTAATTGATAATTAAATGTAGGTACATATTTCCTTGTAATTATTTTCTCAGTAATTATTTCCTTATTTTCACAGGAGACTCATTCGTTTGTAACGTTTAGAGATGAGACTCTAGCGGTAGAGGAAGATCGAAAAATTGAGCACTTTTCTTTGGAAACGTTACCGAATACTGAACACAGGGAACAGAGAAAGGAGTCTGTTGTGACAGTTGAGAAACATGCCATTGAAAGTCTTTTATTTGATTTTGTTGATGCCGGCCAACTTGATCATTCTCCTCAGTTAGCCCGGACTACAGAAACGTATTGCCAAAACATGTGTATGAACAGATCTTTGAATATGGGACTTGTAGAGTCAGAGGATTATCCTAGGCTATTTGAAAAACATTGTGTTACAAAGGAGGAAACATCTAAAAAAATTAATTCGATTGATATTATTTGTGAGAAACCAACACTTGGTTTAAATGACGAATCTACATCTAAAGTTAAGACTGATAGTTCATCGAACTTGGCAGCATCATTGGCTTCGGATGCAAATGCTTTTATTGCAAGTAATCCTTTGATGGAAGTAACAGCAGAAAAGTCAAATAATGTTTCTCTTGATTCGAAATGTGCTAAGTTTATACCTAAAGTTGATCCAGCGTCCCTTGTTCCATACGAAAGGAAAATCAAACATTTGAATCCAGTAGTTTTTTTGAAGCGTCTTTCTTTACCTACAACAGGTTGGACAGTTAAAAGTTCCAACATAAACTCCATTCAGACAGACACTGGTTCTGTGGATGACGAGATATTATATCCATGTAAACAATGTGGTAAGTCATTTCGTTATAAGTATTGCTTAAGCGAACATTTAGTAATTCACACTGGTGAGAAGCCATATACGTGCAAGCTTTGTGGTAAGTCGTTTACTCAAAGAGGTAGTTTAAGGCTGCATTCGGTAACTCACTCTGGGTTGAAATCTTATATATGTGAACAATGTGGTAAGGCTTTTGGTTACAAATGTGCATTGAACATACATTTGAAAACACACACAAACTTAAAACCATATCCATGCGAACAATGTGGTAAGTTGTTTCGTCATACTGGTGCCTTAAACACTCATATGAAAACTCACTCAGGTATAAAATCATATATATGTGACAAGTGTGGTAAGACATTTGGTGGAAAAACTCACTTAAAAGTTCATTTGACAACCCATTATTATATGAAACCATTTCCTTGTGAGCACTGCAATAAGTCGTTTGCTGTAAGTGGTTCATTGAAGAAACATTTGCTAACCCACATGGGCGTAAAACCATACACATGTGACCATTGTGGTAACTCCTTCTGTCGAAAGAGTGTTCTAATAAATCATTTGGCAATTCACACCGGAATAAAATCTCATTCATGTGACCAGTGTGCTAAGACATTTACTGACAAAAGTAGTTTAAACGTACACTTAAAAACTCACGCAGGTATAAAATCATATGCATGTGACCAGTGTGGTAAGTTCTTTGGTAACAGGAATAATTTAAGCAGCCATTTGATAACACACACAGACGTAAAATTGTATCCATGCGAACTGTGTGATAATAAATATCGCAGAAAAAGTTATTTAAATTTTCACAGGAAAACTCACTCTGGGCTAAAACCATATATATGCGTACAGTGTGATAAGTCATTTGCTCACAAATATAGGTTGCGCCTACATTTGGAAACTCATAGTACACCTCTAAAATTCTATACCTGTAAATACTGTGCTAAAGAGTTTACTAAGAAAAGAAATTTAGTAAT
Organism: Lepisma saccharinum; assembly: GCA_022664845.1. NCBI lineage: Eukaryota > Metazoa > Arthropoda > Insecta > Zygentoma > Lepismatidae > Lepisma > Lepisma saccharinum. The sequence continues at coordinate 70,072 of JAGDQP010005792.1, read as the reverse complement.
ACATGAGATGACTCACACACGTTCGAAAACGCATGCATGCAAACATTGTGGTAAGGCATTTCTATACAAACACGGCCTAAATAGACATTTGGTAAGTCACACTGGCCAGAAAGAGTTTTCATGTGAGCAGTGTGGAAAAGCGTATGATAACAAAAGTCATTTGAAAAGGCATATAAAAGCGCACTTGGGTCTGAAATCATACTCGTGTGAAATGTGTGGTAAGCTATTTTGTGAAAAAGGCAACTTAAAGGCACATTTGGTAACTCACACTGGTGAGAAATCTTATACATGTGTGGAATGTGGAAAGTCATTTGCTAAGAAAAGTGGATTAAATTCACATGTCGTAACTCATAATACAGGTGGAAAATTATATTCATGTGGAGAGTGTGGTCAAAAATTTCTTAGGAGGACTGGGTTAAACGCACATTTGACCATTCACACAGGTGAAAAGTCATATAATTGTCAAGTGTGCGGTAAGTGTTTCCGTCTCAAAAGTCATTTGAACACACATTTGAAAATTCATACAAATCTAAAACTGTTTACATGTGGACAGTGTGGGAAATCATTCCGTACAAAACTTAATTTATACACACACATGACTGTTCACACAGGCTTAAAGCCTTACTCATGTGGGCAGTGTGATAAGTCATATAGAATGAAATATGATCTAGCCAGGCATTTAGTATCTCATACAGGTGAAGGGTTATTTTCCTGTGGAGAGTGTGGTAAGTCCTTTGTTCGGAAAGATCATTTAAAGATACACTTGACTGTTCATTAAATTTTAAATTGTTTTCGTCTAAATTATTCATTGCGTGGCTACAGAAACTATCAATATCAGTTCAATAGTTTGTTATCAATATTATATTTCATTCAGGGGCTTACCCACAGAGAACCAGAATGCATGTGTACGTCCAATGGACTTTGGATAACCCATCTGTGTCCACAGTACGTCCAATGAAGTCATGTCCAGGGGATGTTCATGAGGATCGATTGTCGACCAGTGCGGACTCCAGTAACATGACGGCCTGAGATAAGATGCCTAGTGGCCATAAATTAACATTTCCGTTTTGAGGGATGCTTAAAAACTTCCTTCAAGCGGGACGCGAAGACGCATCTTTTTGTTAGAATTCCATCGTCTAACTCGCCCACGCTCTGACGCATAAGACCAAATAGAGAAACCCAGTTGTATAAACTGAAGACGTAATCTAAATTACTCCGACTAATACGTACTACCCTATGTTTTAAACATATTAATATGCATTTTATAGCGAATCGGTATATTCATGCAAGGTACTGACCATTTCTTTATGTGCACACGCACGTAATTCCTCTGTGAAGCGATATCGCATCAAGTGTGCTAAAGTGGGTCAGCATTGATCGACACTAGCGATGTGCAACCCATGTAGGGCCCATTCGTGTTATTTGGGATATGTCATTTTTCATTTTCTGTATACCTTCCAATTACTTTGATACTTAATAGCGTACAAAACTTAACTCTACAGGGATTTCGTCAGGATTTTCAGATTGGAGGGTGTAAGTTGAGTTTTGCATTGTTTCAATTTATGACCATAAAACTTCTAAAGTTGAGTGTGTGCTCGAGAATTTAGGGGTGAAATATGCATTCCACAGGGGTCTAGCAGAATCACTGACTAGTTTTGGGTGTTTATTTTCGGAGTATTTTTAGCGTCCATTAAATGTCCAAACATCTCTTTTGGGTGCCCAGTTTCGGACGTGTCATCGACGTCCATTGGGTGCCCCTCCTTAGATCTCAGAATCCAGTTTCGGATATGTTTTTGGCGTCCACTGGATGACAAACATGGATCTCCGGGATGTCCATTGTCGAATTTGGATGTCCTGTGCTGTATAGGTATAAGATGCAAGTGCAAAAGGTTAAAATCAAAGTTGTTTAACCATAATGAATCGTGAGTAAAATTTTAAGCTTTGTAAGGAAATTGTTTTATACAGTAAAATTTGGATGTGTTTAAGTTTTGTTACGTATATTTTTTACATGTCACATCCTTTTGTTTCTATGCCTCTTATTTGAGATTTGCTGAACTAATTCGTTGCAAGTATTTTTATTCTTGAGGCTCATGCTCTTCATTCACAAACTACTACATTATCGAATTTCAATAACATTTTTGAAAACATGTATAAGACAAATGTGTCCAATAATATGTTCAACGAATAAAAAGTATATGATTCCAACAAACAAACAAATTACTTTCATTTCCTTCTGAACTACATCCATTCTTGTTAAAGTTACATCAAATTTTACAACGCAGTTACTTCACCATTATCCATTCCATAAAATTATTGTTCTATCTACATTTCTGTTATAATTTCCGTTCATCATTTAAGTACATTATGTATTTATAATTTTTTGGAAAATGGTAATTTCAATTTATGTGTGGCCTACAGTCAATCATCTTCAAATCAGGCTTGAAAATTATTTTCAACATTTTTGGTAATTTTTTCTACATTTCATACGATTTTAGAACGTTTCAGGTCACAGCTAATTATTTTACTTCATGTATATATTTTCAAAAATATGCGACTCTTTTTTCTATGTTTGGAAACACATTTCTAAAACCTTGCTTCTTAAATTTCAATATCAGCTATCATTAGAAACTGCGATCTACCAGGTGTATAAGCTTAAATCCGCTGTTTGCCCATAGATGGCGTTCGTGAGCGTATGAAGCTACCATGGGCACACCAGACCTATTGTGTGGATGAGTTGGACCTCTAGCAACACGAATCAGTGCATATAATCAGCAAGTGTAGACAACAACACACAGTGTGCCGTTGGTAAGCATGGCTAGTTTTGTGCCAGAAGAAGAGCATATGCGGGAAGCTGCTTTTCTGCTTCCATTTGAAGAAATCGGCTGCCGACGCGCATCGAATGCTTGTGGAGGCCTATGGTGACAGTGTTTTATCGGAAACAACGTGCCGAGATTGGTTTCGTCGGTTTAAAGACTGCAATTTTGACCTGAGTGACGAACCGTAAAAATCGGCCCAGGAAGTTTCACGACCATCAATTGCAGGTGCTGTTGGACGAGGACGATACCCAATCGCAACAAATGCTTGCCGAGCAATTGGGCGTTACTCAAGCAGCCATTTCCGTGCGTCTACGTGCCATGGGAAAGATTCAGAAGATCGGAAAATGGGTGCCGCGTGAATTGACCGATCGGCAGCTGGAGAGACGCCAACACACATGCGAAATGTTGCTCGCTAGACAAAGAAGAAAGTCGTTCCTTCATCGGATTGTGACGGCCGATAAAAAGTGGATATATTTCGCGAATCCGAAACGCGAGAAATCGTGGGTTGATCCCGGACAACCATCAACATCTTCCTCGAGACCAAATCGCTTCGGACGGAAGACGATGCTGTATGTTTGGTGGGATCAACAGGGTATCGTCTACTTTGAGCTGTTGCAACCGGGTCAAACTGTCAATGCCCACCGGCACCACCAACAACTGATCAACGTACACCGTGCTCTGTGTGAAAAAAGGCCGGAGTATCAACAAAGACATGACAAGCTGATATTCCCCCACGACAACGCTCCATCGCACACGTCAAAAGTGGTCCAAAACTACTTGGAGACACTTCAGTGGAAAGTGCTACCCCATCCCGCTTATTCACCGGACCTGGCCCCTATAGACTATTGTTTGCGTCGATGGGCCACGCCCTCGCTGAGCAGCACTTCGATTCGTACGGAGACGTCCGAAAATGGCGTGGTATCCACAAATTGCCCAAGAGGTGGGCAAAATGTGTAGCTAGCGAGGGAAAGTACTTTGAATAACTTGCTTTGTGCTTTCTATGAACACACCATGTGTTTTGCTGACTACAAAACAGCGAATTTAAGCTTATACACCTGGTATATTGTGACGAAGACGGAAGTACTCACACTTTGGTATAGTGATACTGTAATCATAAGTGATGGATCCATTTTTGCTTCTGAAATAAGACATTTGTGCTGTAATTAGAGACATAAATTACTAGTTGAAAATAGTTTATTTTACGTAATATATATACATAATTTTTATTCTGTTAAAGGTATCAAAAGTAGTATTGTGCTATGCCGTCCGTACACTTAATATCTAATCGTTAACTAACAGCTATGCTGTTAGGTTCCTTCACTACAAGTACAAAATCCCTAGCGCTTATAATTGAAATTTAGTTGTAAACTGCTAAATCTAAAATGTTAATACATTTGTCTGAGGTATATAAGTATGAGGCTATCCCAAATGAACTACATTTTTCTGTAGAAAATTTAAATCACATTGTTTGGATTATCTTGCCCGTATTATGAATTTTGAAATATTATCACTTGAAGTTTTTCTCCCAAATTTTCGGTATGAGTCATCACTATAAAATGAAAAGTTTTGCAAGTCAGTCATCGAGAGTTCTATGTCTACAAGCAAGTGTAATACACAAGCTGTCTGTCCCGCATCTTCAAACATGAAATTACGAATTTTAGCGGTTAGGAAAATAAGAATATTATTGATTATAAAATGATTCATTTCAAGATTGTTTTTCTCGGAGTTACGCTGCTTACCAATATTCGAATTGGTTTTACAATATAACAAAGACTTGTAGCATCGACTTCTTCCTGTCGTAGGTCTGCCTTATTTACGTATTCTACTGCATATCGGTTCGCTCAATTTCCGAAAGTAACTTTCCCAACAATGTTAAACCTATTCGAAAACGCACGTGATGTTTCCAGAGCTACTCTGAGGTTTTCATTAAAAACTGCATCACCTGGTTCGAAGTGAAGAGATATCCTGCTTCAAGGCGTTTCTTTGTAGCTTGGAATCTTGCTCTTAATTTATCATATGCTAATAATCGAATTTTGTCGGAAAGCTTAAGACGTGCTTTGTTATCAACATTTTGGTAGGGTAAATTCACAAGATTTTCTCAGTTCAAACCTAAAATGCTGATACAAGCTTGAGGTTTTAACTACGTCATGAATTGCTCAGGTCATTGAAAAATACAGTTCGGCAATACGATGTCCCATTCTCATCGGCAAAGTTTTTGAGACATGATTGTGACACTCAAATAGTTCTATTTACTCGAAAGAGAATAATGTAGCTTGATTCCTAATGGATTTTCAATTTCTGTTAATTTTCTGGGCGTATGTGCTGATACAGTGTTCGATTTGTTATATATTACGAAGGGGGGAATACTAAAGCTAGTCGGAGCTGGTAAGTTTCAACATACTACCTGTTTGGGTAGAAATACAAAGATTTTGTCCGTGGTTGGGATGATGCTTAGAATCAACTACTGGGGATAAAATCCACACGCACCAGGGAAAATCCCCCCGACATCCCACGTGGCAAATCGAACACTGTGCTGATACTTTGTCAAGATAAATTTCATTTGGAAAACCAATTAACTAGTAATATACAAAATCGATTATGTATTCGCTGTTATTTCAGGTACAGCCTTCTCAATGATATAACGAGTTGGCATATAAGAAATCAGGCGGACGTTTTTTGTGGTTCTAATTGATGAAATGTTTATTCATGGGATATCGTGGAAAAATTTGCAGAGCAGAGAAAAGTTTTTTTGAAATCCGTCAGTTGATGCATGCTTCACAGCTGTTACTGTTATGAACTTTTTCATATTAGGCACATATATTCGTGAGGACACCATTGAATATGTTCTCAAGGGACTGACATGAAAAGAAGTTGGGAGAGAATGCAATAAAACATTTTTAAAAAATGTCACGCATTCAAAATATTTTGAAAGTTTCTCATTCGATGTGTTCTGAGAAAAGTTTCTTGTCCTAAGTACGTAGTACTTTTCCTGCTTTGCTATATAATCACGTTTTCTCCAGAAAGATGTTTGTATATATCCCTAAACTAGGTGTATTCACATCGTAAAACTGCAATGTTTGCCAATTTCTCTACTGTAGCAAAAGACCGAAATGACGTGGTTGTTGCTGTACTTTCAAGAATCTACTTATCGCACCTGAGATGTTCTTTTGCGATTACATGAATTAGTACCTAATTTTAGGACTAAATTTCCATTAACTAACAAATTAATTTAAGTGAAAGATTTTTATTTGTCCTAAAAAAAAGTGAGAACACGATTGTCCGTTTTCAGGTAGAAAATCCTGCCTGTTAGATAATAAAAGTTTCCAAAGGCTGAAAGTACATTAATGCCCGGATGCATAAAAAATTAAATCTGATCCACGATTAAAGCTACACGTCATAAATAAAATATTGATATGCAGCGAATTCCTATTCTTTCTTTTCATACCACTTGGTATTATTCCAGTTGAACTAGGAATGAAGTTTTGTTAGTAATCCACGCTTTTAATCTATTGTGGGACAATACACTGAATAGTCCAGACACTAAACTCGCACTCTGTGCTTTTTACGATTGACTGAAAATTACCAGGATAACTTATGTGTGCACCCCGCAGACCAAAAAGAAACTTTTTTTAAAATTTATTTCTTTTCGGGTCTGCCTCGCTAGGATTATCTTTTTATAGTTTCTATAACGAGTAGAAATTATGGATATAATTATATTGAGGTCTTGTATCCATACTTAATTAAAGAAGGCTGACAAGGCTATCACACTTAATTTTATTATATTAAAACACACTAAACGTAACAGTTTCAATGATCTAACAACATCTTTCTCAGACGTCACATTAATACACTGTGTGTATATGTGTAATACTGTATGTATTAATGTGTCGTCTGAGAAAGATGATGTTAGAACATTGAAACTGTTACGTTTAGTGTTTTTTTCTTATAATGAAGTTAAGTGTGATAGCCTTATCAGCCTGTGTTAATTAAATTGAGCAGAAATTAGTCAAATCAGAAAACGTCATAGAACAACATTAGGAATTGAATTTGTTTAAGGATAATGTAAAGCAACGATTTTCAACAAAAGGTGGCAGCACTATCTCCGTATATGTCTAAAGTGTTCTTATCGTTGCACGAAATTTCTTTCCTGCTTCTACAAATTCAAGCCTAGAGAGTTCAAATTTTCAGGGAAGAAAGTTCATAACCAATTCAAGTGCATGATCGATGCCGAATTTTTATTTTCCTTTTCCTTCATTGTTGAAATCGTTCATTGTTGTTGTGTATATTAAAACCTATAACAATGAAGCTCTTTGGACAATGAACAAAAAAGAAAATTAAAATTTGGCATCGATCATTCTCTTGAATTGGTTATGAACTTTCTTCCCTGAAAATTCGAACTCTCTAGGCTTGAATTTGAAGAAGCAGCAATGAAAACATGTACGGAGGTAGTGCTGCCATCTTTTATTGGAGGTCGTTGCTTTACATTAACCTTAAGGTCTTTACTTTGGGTCACGCCCATACAACATTAGAATTTACTATTACAAAAAATTAGACGAAAAGGATTTTTTTTTTAAATCAAATTTTGATTATTCAAAACATCATTGTTGTAGTACGCAGTGTTTTGCATTTTATTTAAGTGGAAACGGCGAATGTTTTGCAGGCTCTCGAATTATCAAGTCAAAATTGCTTCTTTATTGTATATATTTTTTTCTAATCAGGATCAAATTTTACATGTATTTTCAGAAGATGTACTCAATAGACTTAAATTTCGTATTTTTAACTACTGCACAAATCCAAAAATTTCACGAGATTCTTAAACAAATTAAATAATACTGAAAATAATTGGAAGGGACTTTTGTTTCTCTGTGAAAATCACTATTCACCTTTAAACTATAAATCTAGTTGTTTAAAACGAATTAATAAACTATGCCAATCAGAGATTACAATTTTTTAAATGTTATCCCACCCATCATCATATACGCATACACACCCATAGGCATTCTTTGGAGTACAACGGAAAATAGACATATATCAAATCGAGCACGTCACGGAAAATTATCAACCGGAACACTTCTACCCAGGGAAAGGAGATTAACGTTTATTGGTTATAACGGGTTTGAATCTATTATCGTATCCAAAATAAACTTCGTATGAGGAATAACTCAAAGGAAACGCCGTCATAAAGGAAGGTTTCAATATAGGAAATTCAGCAAAAGAAAGAGGGGTTCAGTTTAGGAAACGCAATAAAAAGGAAGTAGGTTCCACAGGTAATCAGTAGAAGTTAGTCAGTATAGAAAACGTTATCAGAAAAAAAAAAGATGTGTGGGAAATGTAGAAAATAGAGCGTACTAACATTGAAAAGAAATGGAATAAAATGGAAAAGAGTGAAATTGCATATGATTTCCCTTATCCTGTCTATTTAAATTTCACCTAATATAAAGTTGCCAGATTTCTCAATCTCAAAACCGGTACACCTCACACAACGAATGTCAGTGCACAGATTAGCAGTGGAACTTTACATTGTGAGTTTTTTTTTAACATTGTCGTTCTAAGCAATGAGACACGTGAGTTCCAATACAATGTATAAGGTTTATTATTATTATTGCTTGGAATCAACTGATAGAATAAGTTCCGCAATTGGCTGAGTCCCAGTAACACCAGCAAATGAGAAACATATTCATATCCCATAAGCACTAATCTCGAAATAATGGCGTCACTTCTTGTTTGCGTTATAGACATAAATTGCAATATTTTTTCGTCTCACCGGGACAAACACTAAATCGGCCGAAGCATCTCCTGTCCGAACCGGAATTGTCCTGGCCAAAGCGGGACGTCTGGCAAGCCTACCTGCAAGATATTGAATGCCGAGCTGACTGATGAAATAATTAGAAGATGTAAAATGGCGTGGAGTTCGTTTGGAAGACTACACTTTATTTTCAAAAGCGAACTACCAATGTGTCTCAAGCGTAAAGTTTATAATCAGTGTGTCTTACCTGTAATGATGTACGGCTGTGAAACTTGGACATTGAATGCGCAAACGACTCAAAGATTAGGAGTCACACAAAGAGTAATGGAGAGATGCATGCTAGGAATAACCAGGAGGGACAGGAAGACAAATGAATGGATTCGCGCACAAACAAAGGTAGAGGATGTAATCAAGACTGCGAAGAAGATGAAGTGGGGATGGGCCGGTCACATAGCTAGACGAACAGATGGAAGATGGACGACAAATGTACTACATTGGATTCCTAGAGAAAAGAAACGACCGAGACGACGTCCAAATGCAAGATGGGTAGATGAAATCAAGCGTTTTTCAGGAGCTATATGGATGAGGATAGCAGCAGATCGAGATATGTGGAAAGAAAAGGGATATGTGGAAAGGCCTTCATCCAGCAGTGGATAGAAAACGGCTGAATATTATTATGATGATCATATATAATATATATCATCATCACTTACGTAGTATCTTGTACTTACGTAGTATCTTGACGAAGATCACGTGCACAATATTACCCACTAAATAATATATACTATAATGTCACTTAAAATTTTCGGCATCAGCCATCCTCAGTTGCAGGATAAGAAAAAGGTTCACTGAACACAAGTGGAAAATTGGAGGAGATAGAAAAAATGGAGGACGTCCACATCAAAAACAATTGACGATGTTCTGCGCGTGTGCAAGTACTGATAGGAAACGCGTTATGGAAATGGTGTTTTGTGTTGAAATTGAAATTGAAACAAATAATAGTGAAAACTGGAGCTCAAGTCAGGAAAACGTAGTCAGGAAAGTGGAATAGAATTGAATTTTATTTATGGCCTTCAAGCATTGAAGACTCAAGCCGGGATAGGGGAGGGGAAAAGATTCGGGAAGATCGAACTCACGACCTCCCGAATGCTACGCCAACACTCTACCACTGGACTGCGATTTCTATACTGTATTCCACTTCCTTCCTAGTGGTAGAGCGTTGGCGAAAGCAGTGCTCAGGCTCTGTGCACAAGAACACGTACAGTTTATCTTTATTTACACTCTTTAGCAGATGACGTCACATGCCCATTTCCTGCCATGTGCTTTCCTTTTGGCCAAAATGTTTGGACCACACTCCACGGTGAATGAATTATGCATAAAAATCCTTTTAAGCACTCGACGAAATCCAGTGGACTACCGGAAATACTGTTGGTTATTAATTTTTTTGGCGTGTCCAGGGAGAGTTTTATTCCTTTTATTTCATTTTGCTGAAAATATTTGTTTCCTCATTGTCACAATGAGTGGTAAGAGAGAGAGGATTCGTCAGTACATGCTACAAAGTGATGTAATCGTGTTTCAGTAAAATAAATAATAATAATAAAAAATAGAACTAAGCCCTATTTCATGATAGGACTCTGAACGTCTGTACTGTGCGTTTTGATGATGTAGATTTAGGGAAGATATAGATGCACTACAAAGTAACACCAAGGTCTTAGTAGAAGCGTGCGATGATGTAGATCTACACGTAAACATAGTGAAAACAAAATACATGACTAGCCGAAACACTGAGAATGAAGGAAATAGATACATAACAATTAAGAATGAGAACACAGAGAAAGTAAACAAATTTAAAGTCTTGGGAGCATATGTAACAAGCAAAATAGAGGTCACGGAGGAAATAAAAAGTCGCTTAGTATCGGGCAACGCATGTTTCTATTCAATTCCGAAATTCCTAACCTCGCGATTAATATCAAGGAAGTTGAAAATATACAGAACGGTTATTCTGCCGGTAATACTTTACGGTTGCGGAAGTTGGAGTACGACCCTAGCAGATGAACATAAATTACGAGTGTTTGAAAGTAAGGTTTTGAGAAAGATATATGGGACGAGATGACTGGAGAATGAAGGAGGCTGCATAATGAAAAACTTCTCACCCAATGTTGTAAGAATAATTAAATCACGACGACTATGATGGGCAGGCCATGTAGCTCGGATGGGAAAAAAACGAAGATTATATTCCATCTTGGTTGGAAAGCCAGAGGGAAAGAGACCATTGTGAAGACCGAGATGACGTTGGGGAGGACAATATTAGAAGAGATCTTCGAGAAGTGGGTGTTCATGATGAAAACTGGCTTGAACTTGCCCAGGATAGAATCCTATGACGAGCGTTTGTTACTATGGCGATGAACTTACGAGTTCCGTAAGCCATAGAGTAAGTACAAAAATTTGGAAGAGTGAAAAGTGTAAAGTGCAAAGTTTTCTTTTTTAAAAAGTACTCCGCAGTCTTCAGTCTGCATTTTGCACTTTACTAAATACACAGAGCGGAAAGATTTTTTGTTTTCAACCACCGATCTGCGAAATTCTTGTACCAGTCCTCGGCAAATTGATACATTTATTTATATAACATTTACTGTAGTTTGTAGATTACGAAAGTTCAAATTTGATAGTAAAGTTTATTTTTTCTTCTTCTTTAAAACAACTAGAATCTGAAGATGTGAAACGTTAAATAAACCTCTAATTGACTGACATCTTCACAGTCCTTGGAAGTAGTTTGCCGGACCGCGAGTATTAAAAGGTTAGAAGACTCTGATTAAGATAATTTTGATATGAAAATCAAGAATGAAAATATCTGATAAATACAGGAAAAAGCTGGGTTTAAATTAAAAAAAAAAAATAATAATAATAATATGATAATGGAAATAAATTTTAGTTTCTGGTGAAGAAAAACCTGAATTAATTTGAGTTGCTAAACAAATTTCTTGCGCAAATTGAAATGATTGAGAACAAGCCTTTGGAATATTAATTCGTGAACAAAAACCAGAGGAACGAATGCGGAAGTCAAATGGTGGAAAAGAATTTTTAGTGCAGCAGCTGAAAAAAAAAGAGTCCGCTTATAGTTTCTCGATCTGAAAATGTAACTTTTTTTTCACTATATTTAAGCCAAAAGCTGATCTAGATTCTTTTTCTCTTCTTTATTCTCTCAAATATTGTTAGTCTCCCATCCACTGTCTTCAGCACCTCCTTATTACTTATTTTCTGTGTCCATATGATCTTTGTCATTCTCCTACAAATCCGTACTTCGATTTTCTTTGATCACTATTTCGTACAGTCCACCTTTCGACTTCTTCTAACCTAATAATACTCGTGTATAAAACATATGATTCATCTTTTGTACCTCATTACTCATCGGTCCACACAAAATGTGAATCTTCTTAACATCACCACAAGCGCAAGCCATCGCAATGAAAATTCAGGAAATATAGAGAAACTAAGCTGGTTGAAACAACAGATGCGTTGAAAGGAAGAACCAAAACGTTCAAAATGAAGGGGGAGGCTTATTACGACGAAGGACATACCTAAAATAATCGTAAGAGATTTCTGTAAGATAAAGCGTTATAAGTATTAACGCATTTATGTCTAAAATCATTGCAACCATGAAAATAAATTAATTAAATATAGCATCTAAACGTATTTTTTGGATTTCTATCCACTGTTATAAAAGAATGAGTTCCTAACATTTTGGAGACGGAGACTAACTCCATCTACACGGAAATTGATGTTTTTAAATCATGTGACGAACTCGTTTGGAGGTATATGTGTCGGACCTGCATGATTGAAGCAGTGGCGGATCTAGGGGGAAGGGGGGCAAAAGGGCACTTTCCCAGGGCGGCACGTTTAAGGATGGCAAACAGCTAAAGATAAAAAATAAAAGCTCCTTAAAAAGGAAGTAAAATTGCCTATTAAATTGAAATTGACCTAAACGTGTTCAAAATTTCAGTACCAGCGCGATAAAACATTTTTTTATGTTCTTCCATACAAACCTACCTTCGTCTTTAAAATTCAAAACCGCAATTCAAGTCAGATAGGCAGGTCTACTGCCTTACTGGAGTTAGTAATAGCGATGCCACGACAGGCTCCAGAGGATAGCAAAAGTACACTACGTGATGCGAGACAATGTTGTGACCATCGCGTCGGCCGGTCGTGTTGTTTGGCTAAAAACGATGAAAAGGACGGCAAAATTTAACTTTGCCCCCCATTAGGAAATTTCTAGATCCGGCACTGGATTAAATTAGCTCGCATATGTCGCGGGTGGCGTAGGCGTATCAGTGCGTAATGCAGTACGTAGTTGGTAGACGTCCGTAAACTGTATGTACGTCGATTAACTTCAGCCCCGTGTTTTAATTTCATCAATTGCCCTGAAGATGGAGTCAGATTAGTGTACATAAAGTCAGAAACATTCCGTTCTTTCAGAACAGTGGAAAATTCCTTTTTAACATTATTCAACGACTGGCGTCTTACACACATAAAAATATGAAATGGAAATATTGATAAATACTACCAAGATAAATTTAATAATCGTTTTACAAAATACGTATTTTGGAGATGGATATCCTGGTGCAGGAATGTGTCCTTCACCAGATAGTGTTAACCGTATAAAGAGAGAAAATGTTCTAAGAATTAGTTACATTGAAAATTTCACACCTTAAATTAAAACTCGTTTTCAGTTGAGTTTCATTTCTTCCCGGCATGCATTTTCAGAATGTTAAACTTGAAGGTCCTCCAGTTGTCAGTAAGTTGACTGTTGTGGAAAGTAAAGGACATTCTAACTATGAGGAGTAATATGCTTCTATGTTATATTTTGAACGAAATATAATCTAAAATATGGTGAAAATGTACTTTATATGTATCACCAATAACAACAACAACAAGGTAATCGTGTGGATGAAAGCTACTTACGTCTTTAAATAAATTTAGATATGAAGAAATATGCCTGAATAAAGTATATGCCATAAAACCCGAGCCCTTCTAATAATGGACTATTTACATGTAGCGTCGTAATCTCTTTGTTATCATAGAAAGCACACCATCCCCTGTGTAAATAAACGGTGCAGATACAGGTAATTCCACGGATAAAGTAAAATATAAAAAAAGTATATTTTGCGAACTACTTGCCGGTTGTAGTTTGTTCGATGAGTGTTTACAAGACACATGATCGAGAAATGCGCGTCGAGAACAGAATTTTCTCCCGGGATTCCCGGATCTGCTCCTCTGACGACCTACTTCAAAATTATTTCATTACCCCTTTCCTCAGCTCTCACTGACAGTGGATATCCCAATCACCTCATCCGTAAACAATTGTACCATACCTAACTTCAACCGGCCTGCCGCGAAGCTCTTTCCGCTCCAACCTTCTCACTCAGACTCAGAATAGTGTACCGCAGACCCCGAATCTCATCTCGATTCTCACCTGAAATGGACCCATTCCTCCCCCTTCTTCCCAAACCTGGCAAGTGCAATAGACCCCGCTACAGAACTTGTCCTAATTTTTATCCCAGTCTTTCCTTCGTACATCCTATCACTCACAAGACGTACTCTTTCCGACACTCTTGCAGTTGCATATCTTCAAACCTCATTTATCTTCTACTCTGTAACCTATGTTTCGCCTTCTACGTTTGGAAACACAAACAGCTCTAAACAGTCTACATTAGAAACCATTGCTACTCTTCCAAATCAAAAGTTCCACTTTCTCCATACCTAAACACACTTCATACCACAGCACAGTAAGCCGAATTTCAAAATTTCCTGTTAAAATTAAGAATGGTATATTTTTTTTTATACATATGGGTCATTCCATACCAAATCAAGCAATAAAAGAATTTTAGACCTTAAGTTTTACAAAATGTGTGATATTTGGTAATTGTGTTCTATGTATCAATATGATCAAAACTACAAAATTTCATGTTTTTGTAACTTTTGGTTTTTGATTTATAAATTGTTAAAAATTAAAAATCGACTGATTTCTGACGCGTTTTGAAACCTTTAAAAGCCCGAAACTCAAAAACTACTTGTCCTAGACCGTTCAAACTTGCACCATTCGTTTCAGAAAAAAAATTCGAGAACTGTAATTTGATTTCTTACTTTGCTTTATTGGACCAATCTTTCTATTTTTAAAAAATAAAACAAAACTTGTTTTTGAAAAACTCAAAATCGATTTTTTAAAATGTGCTTCTGATTAGAATGTATGTGCCAAATTTCATGATTGTATTTCAATGGGATCATGTTGATTTTTTTTCTAACAGAAGTACACAGCCATCCACCTATGCATAACATGTATAATTAGCTTAAACGGCTTTTAACAAAGTAATTTTAATTGGTTAAAATGCGACATACAGTATCTTCCTTTCAGTTCTATTGTAGAACAAACTGTACCGCCGTAGCTCAGCATTGGCGTAGCATTCGGGAGGTCGTGGGTTCGATCCCAGCGGCCGACTATCCTGACTAATGTTTTTTCCAGGGTTTTCCCTCAGTCACACCAGACAAATGCCTAGATAATACCTTTAACATAGGTTCCAACCGACACCTTCCTGAATCCTTTGAGTACAGGACGAATTCTAGCCAACGTCACACAGATCTATACTTTAAAACATAAACTACAGACATACATTATTTGGCGTGATCACTTCTTAACATTTCTTTTGCTCGTTAAATCTCCAAATAAACTTCTCAAAACTGCATACCTTCCCATGCATTTGCCGACTGGATAATCGTGCGGTTTAAGGCGTTAAGCCAACGACTCGAAGGTCCCGGGTTCGAGTCCCGGCAGGGGTATGGGTGTCTTTTAGCTCGAACGTGACGGATAATCGTGAAGGGCCGAAGCCAACAGTTACTAGCCAACACTGGCCCATATAAAATAAAGTTTACCAAAGTTTACTTCCCGTACATTTCAACTGATGTAAGAATAAGTTAGTACACATCCGCACTTTGCAGCCATGTATACACAATCATAGCCACCCAAATAAGCTTTCACCTGCAAGGCACGTTAGTCTGTTCACTTAGCCACTATACTATCATCGGTTTTGAGTAATTCTTCAGAGTTCACAAAATCCATTTTAGGCCAACTATTTCTTGATTTGGCCCATTATGCACAGCTGCAACTTTGACGAAACCTTTCGAGTCAGCATCCTGAAAATTCTGAACCCTGACTCACCTGTCACAGTTAGAGAGACGGGATTAGATGTACATCTCTATCCTTTCCGCCAATCATGAACCCGGCCTTAGCTGTATGTAAGCTTCTTCTTCTTCTATTCTCTTTTTCGTTCCGTCTCTGTATTTTCGATTTTCTTTCTTCTCCTTTTCCCCTTCTTCTTTATTATCATTATTATTATTTTCCCCTCCCTTCTGATTCTTTACCCTCCTATTCTTTTAGGAAGCCCCTTTACCTACTAGTAATTACCTACCTACTCCTATTTCCAGCATTAGTTGGCAACATGGCGAATCCTTAGCACTTGTCCCGTAGTAGTCCGCTTTCCAGTTTCTCTCCTATCCTACGAAAACGCTTTTGCGAAACGTTGCCGCTTTTCTTGTGTGTTTGTGACGTTCGTGTACACCTGTCTTTGTGTCCTTTGATGTAAATACCATTTTAGGTCCCTTGATCGCAAAGCTATGGCAAAAGGGATCTACAGTTCCCGCTCATGGTGTCTGTCCGTCCGTCCGTGTCCAGAAATTAAATCTCAGGAACTACTAGGTGTAGACAGATGCTTGAGGTGTCATTCGCAAGATCTTGACTAATCTAGCTCAGGGCTACCAGAACCGTCTTGATTGGTTCAGTGGTTCAATGTTGCCAGCCCGTTTTCTAAGAAATCAATTGTTCAAATTGCTTCTATTCAGTTAGATCTAGCTGCGCTAAACTTAGAATAAACATTATTCGACACAATACATAAACACTGAGAGGGTCTACGTTGCCAAGCAACCCATTTAACAGTGTTCCCAGCTTATTCTCTATGAAATTATCTTTTTTACAAATTTCTTCTATTATTTTAGTCATAGCAGCACCAAACTTTCCATAAACAATATTTGGCACAATAGGAACATACTGCACATGTTCCCGCTCCCTAGGAACCCCGCTGTCAGTGTTGCCAACCCATACTAAAAATATATATCATGAACCATAAGGTGTTAAAACGTAATTTTAAAGTAGTGAAAGTTTACGTGCAGGAACAAAGTAGAGTTGTCGAGGGGCATGGGGACTTGCCCCTCGTATACCTACATGAACATTTGCTAATAGTTGATAATAAGCGTTTCTCTAACGGGAAGGACGAAATATAATAGCGAACAATGTTGCGTATAAGCAGAAGAATTTTTAAAAAAATCATGTTTGCATGGCTAAAATGCTATCAAGGGACCGGAACCTTTGCGATTATTAGTAGAATCGCAGCTCTAACTTGTTTACCATCTTATATCTATATCCCATGGTAACATGAGGTAGAAACAAAACATATCAGGATACAAAAACAGGTGTACAAGAAGTTCACAAATACAATAAAAAAATGCGGTACCGTTTCGCCAAAGGCGTTTTCACATTATAGGAGAGAAGACGCGTAGATAGAACTAGTGCTAGGGAACAGCCATATTGCCAATTAACGCCAGGTAACAGAGTAGCCAGGCTATAGAGGCGAAAAACTAAATAAAGGGGCGGAGAAAACACCAAATGGCGAAGGAAGTGTGAAGGTTTCTAGGAGTCGGTGAAAGGTTTCCTAAAGGAATAAAAATGTAAAGAAACACGAGAATAATAATAATAATCGCATGAAGGAAAATAAAATGGGGACTAAAGAAAAATCAAAAAGAAGAAAGAAGCACCGAAGAAGAACTGCACTGTAGAAAGTTACATGCTGTTAATTTGAATTTTAAAGACTTTTAGATAAATTCGGCTCAGGCCACTTAGATGGAGTTAAGGCTGGGTTCATGGTTGACGTAAAGGATAGAGAGAGACGTCTGTTCCCATCTTTTTGTAACTATGTTTGGTGAATCAGGTTTTAGAAATTTGAGGCTACTGACACGGTAGGTTTCGTCAAAGGGGCGGCCGTGATCTGAAGTGTGTTCAGGTGCGGGGAGATGATTAGATGAAGGAGTTATTTGGAGAAGTAGTGATGATTGTTGTTGATTCCGATGGTTTAAAGTGTTATATATATGGAGATGGATCTTATATAAGCGCCGGTGCAAAATTTCAGAATAAAAATATTGCCTTCAGAATGCTCAGTCGGTTACACAGAGATCCCGGTGACGGCAGCACCCAATGTTTTTGTGTTTTATTTTAACATTTGCCTCACACATGTGATTAGTTTATTAAACAAGATCGTACCAGTAAAGAAAGAAATATTAGGGAAATATTTAGGATGTTAAATCAAAACAGCCGTTAACTGAAATAGATCTGTGGACTTATCTAGGCAGATGTTAGAAATACAGTTCATGTTAATTTACGTTCCACTTTCAACAGATGACGTCACATGCCTACTTCCTGCCTTGTAGCCAACATATTTAAACCACACTCCTCTATGAATAAATTATTCGTAAAAATCATTTTAATCTCTTGACGAAATCCAGTGGACTAAATGAGATATTGCAGATTAATTAATTTTTTTAGTGTGTCCAACGCGACTTTTATTACTTTTGTTTAATTTTACTCAAAATATTTGTTTTCTCCGTCGCAATGAAAAGAGAAAGGAATCGTCAGTACATGCTACAAAGTGAATCGTGTTTCAATAAAATAAAAAAACAGAGCTGGGTTCTTTTCTTGTTATTTCCGTTTCATGTACAAATAATTTGCAGATGATTTTGAAGATTGAGAAAGTGCAAAGTTTTCGTGTTTAGAAAAATACTCTGTAGTCTTCAGTGTGTTCTTTGCACTCTGCTAAATACATACACAGAGCAGAAAGATTTCTTTGTTTCACACTTTACAAAATCTCGGGTAAAATGGTGGAGACTTTCTGTTGATAACTTTTCATGTGAAAAACTTTATATAACACAAATGTCTAAAAGTTTTCAAATTCTTCTCGCTCTTCAAGTTGCTTATCTCCGCTCTTAAAATACATGTGTACAGAAAACGAGTTGAAAAAGTGCAGAGTGAGCGATGGAAAAGATACACTTTTAAAAATTTTGTGGCATTATTCATGAAACACGTTTACACTGCACTTTTTAATTTCTGCAAAAGCGAAGAGAACAGAGTCAAGACTTGATGATGAAATAAAGCCTTGATATTAAACATACAAAGAGTTTAACAACATGAAGGTGTAATCTAGATAATTTTGATATAAAAATAAGGAATGAAAATTTCTAATGAATGCATGAACAATCTGAGTGTAAATTCCATTTTAAAAGAATCTGGGCACTATTTCATGAACGGTCTTCACTCTGCACTTTTCACTTTGCGGAAATTTTAAGAGTGCAGAATAAATGTGTTTCATTAATATTTCTACAAGCTTTTCAAAACTGTATTTCATGAAAATATTTTCAGCACTTCGCTTTGAAAATTTGTCCTAAATTCCGCACCTTTAAATTTCTGCAAAGTGAAAAGTGCAGAGTGAAGACCGTTCATGAAATAGGGCCCTAATTAGAAGGAAATAAATTTCAGTTTCCGCTAATGAAAAACCTGAGCTAATTTGAGTTGCTGAACAAATTTCTTGCGCAAATTGAAAAGAGTGACAATAAACCTTGGAACATTAATCCCTGAACACAAACCAGAGGAAGGAATACGGATGTCAAATAGTGGAAAAAATTGTATTTAAGTAACAGTTTTTTCGAATTGAAAATATAACTGTTTTCTTCACGTTAGATAAAAGCAGATGTAGGTCCTTTATTTCCGTCAACCATACTTTCAATTGGAACGCTGCATAAACAATGTCTTAACTAGTTCCATTTTCTCTTCTCCATTCTCTCAAATATTGTTAGTCTCTTGTTCACTTTCTTCAGCACCTTTTCATTACGTATTTTTTGTGTCCAGTTGATCTTTCACATTCTCCTACATATCCACACTTCGAAGGCTTTCGATTTTCTTTTACCACTATTTCGTACAGTCCACCTTTCGATTTCTTCTAACCCAATACGTGTGTAGAACTGAATTAATCTTTTCCACCTCATTATTCATCGGTCCATACAAAATATTTCTCTCTTTAGTGTCACCACAAGCATTAGCATTCCCACTGAAAATTGAGGTAATGTAGAGAAAGAACCTGGTTGAAAGAACAGAAACATTGAAAGGAAGGACCAAAAGGTTCAAAATGAAGGACGAGAAAGGAGAACAAACTTAAAATATTCGTAAGGGATTTCTGTAAGCTAAACTAACGCTTCGGATACTAATGCAACTCCACATACAAAGAAATTGACGTTATTAAATCATGGGATGAAGTTGTTTGAAAGTGTATGTGTCGTGCTAAGCGATAGTCTAAGTGTAGCTTGGATATGTCGCATATTTCGATAGGTGCGTTTGCAATGTGTAGTTGGTAGAGCTCCGTAGAACGCCGGGTGGGGGAGTTTCTCCCAGGCACATTCCTCGATATTAGCACATGTCCTTCTTGTCGTGTGTGAGTGCGCGTTATCACCGTGGATGAGCACACCCTTGCGATTAAACAGAGTAGGACGTTTCTCCAACAATGCAGTCCGTAGGCGTTCAAGCTGCTGACAGTAGGCATCTGCATTCATGGACTGCTTACGTGGCAAAAGCTCAAAATGGATTATTCCACCAAACCTCAACATCACTTTGCAGGTATAGAGATCCGATTTTGGCACAGTACCTGCCCTCTCCCTTTTTTATAGGTATCCACTGCTGTTTGCGTGTAATGTTATGGTAGAGGAGGAAAATCATTTCACACCCTGTCACCATTCTGTCCAGAAATGGCTCACGTTTGTGACGAGTGAGCAGAGAAATGCAGATGTCAACTCGCTGCTGTTCTGTTGAGGCGTTAACGCATGAGGTAACCATTTTCCGAGTTTCGACATGTACCCAAGGTCCTGCAGATGATCATGAACGGTCGAATGGGTGACAGGGAGTTCGCTAGTCAGTTCTTCAACAGTCTGCATTGGATTTGCCTCCAGCGCTACTCGCAGGCCATCGTTATCCAGCTGCACAGGTCTCCCTTCTCGTGGCTTATCCGTGAGGCTGGTGTCCTCAGACCGAAACCTCTGGAACCACCTCTGGCACTTCCGCACATCCACAGCACCTTGACCATATACCGCATCGATGTTTCGTGCCGCTGAGCTGGCTGGATGTCCCTGGTGAAATTCATAGAACATGACATGCCGTATGTGGTCCTCCGACACTGCCATTATCAACCCACACTTCCAAAACGTGGAGTAGACCGTTCTTCTACACACTGGTGCATAATCAAATGCCCTGTATAACTGAGCTATGGCATGTTCTGTCTACTTCACTATTCGGACGTCAGATGGCGTCATTCCAGTGGTCAACGCACGTACGACATTACTTATGGGATAACCCGATATTTACGTCAGAAACCCATTAATATCGAATTAATAAGAACTAAACCTTTGGATAATGGAGGTGAGGTTACAGTGCGGGGACAAACATATTCCACATGGGAAATTATGTATAATAATGTGCTTTTTGTATATAGACGGTACAGAGCTAAAGAATTTGAGTTATTTTCCATGATATTAAGCGGTTCATTTTATTATCAATAAAAAATACTGTAACATACAGTAGGTACAAAACTGTACCCAGGGTCACGCCACGGAGGTGAGGTTTCACACCTTGTGGACTAAAACACGGAATCATCTTAAAATTCTTTAAGAAAGTTTCAAATATGCGATAACTGTTTCACTGCAGAAGAGTTCCATTTCTAATGTTTGTTTTCAGACTTCCACTCTCCCGGTACGCATATTTCTTTTTTACACCGGAGAATACACAACTGCACACAAACGAGTATATCTGGACGTCATGTTTGGTGTTTCGATCGCTTATGTTTAAAAAAAAAATCTCGTCTGATTTTCTAATCTACATCTGTGAATTGTATAACCAATTTTCCAGTGCGTAAAAAAAAACAAAAAAAAAACATCTAACCTGACTTTTCTAATCTATTTCACTGAAGCAGAGCATTTCTCGAAAGCAGAAAGGAAGAAAGTATAAAGTCTTAAAATATAAAAAAAAGTTGAGATCGTCGGGTTTCGTACCAGGGTCGACTAGCACACTAGTTGGAAGCTCTACCTACTAAGCTACGAAGGAGTTGCTGCTCAAGGCTTTCCAAGGGATATTTACAGCTTCAACAGTCTTATTTGTAGAGTGCATTGTAGACCATACGTGTATTTTCGAAAAGGGGAGGGGGGATATGCTCCCGGAACATGAAAATATACCTGTCTCGGACAATCTCTCATTCATATTTCGTTCTATCCACTGGACTTCTTCAGACGGACAAAAAAAAACTGAATTTGAATTAATTTTATGGCCTTTAGATATCTCAGACTTAGGCCAGCATAGAGTGGCGGAGAGGATGTTGGAACGTAGATGGCCAGGGCCTATTATGTAGGTACTATTCCAGCATTTATCTGATATGATTGAGGAGAAACCCTGGGAAAATCTGTCAGGATGGTCGGCCGCTGGGATTGATTCCAGGACCTCCCGAAAGCTAAGCCAACACTCTTCCACTGAGCCACGGCCGCTCGGTCAGACGGATAAAAGATTAAAAACTTACTAGCAGATGTGTGAACAGTAGTGGTCGGAAGCAGACTAGTCACGTGCAACGTGACATTACGTACTAACAGTGGAGCGTAAACAAGCATCACGTCAGAATGAACTGTGTGTGTCCTGGTACACAGAGATTTGCACTGTTTTCCAAGAAAGATCCCTCAAATTCATGTCCACAGTGTCCTTTTTCGTTGGCCACCACAGTATTCAATCCAGTGACATTCCTTTCTGTCATGATAGCAATTCGTCTGTTTGAACAATGTCCAGGCGTCAAGCAACGGAGGTGAAACGATGACTTAAATAGTTCATTATGAGAGCTACGGATGGATGGATGGATCCATGGCGCAATTATTTTTCCGCCTAAGTCTCAGTTTCCTAGCCTTGGCGTGTAATATTATTAATACTCCTTGACGTGAAAAAAGAATAGCTCAGTTGTCATCCACGCTCAAACGGATCAATTTTGTTTTCCGTGACTTTCTCCAAGAATAGCTTTTCAATAATTACTGCATTAGATTAGAGTCAGTTAGGATCTTGTTTGCAATGTAGTTTTTCAATATATTAGACTGAAACTCGCCCGATTAATCAAGCCCTTTCCAATTCAATTCAACACTTACCTGTAGATGAGAGTAACTAAGCAAGTTTTGCGAGTTGGGTAATTAGAGCCATAGTGTTTATTTTACGCGCCACCGATGACCCCCACCCCCCCTCTCTCTCTCTAATACGAAGGACAACATAGACGATGCTAGAAAAAATAAGCTGATCAGTTTCGTTTCAATGAGTTTTACTTTTTGTTACTTATTCTTGAATCTTATTCTTCTTTGAGAATGGATATCGAAATGAATACGAAAGCTGATATATTTTAATTTGACCAAGCCAATCCAGGATAGTTCTCAAGGTAGGCGTTATGATTGTATGAAGAGTTCACGTGAAGTAATTTTACATAATAATAATGACACATTTACTTTTATTATCACATACCAGCGTTTCTTAATTTCTTGATACGTTGCTCTTTACTACCTATGACCCATCGAGAAGAATTGGATATTGTTTTATTTTCTATAAAATTCGCCTCCATAAGGAACAGTCTAAAGTGCAAGCAGTCAACTTGACCTGAGAGGACAGAAACAAGAGAAGTGTTGGTGCTGTTTGTCGTAGAGCTACAAGGCATCCCTCACTTCGGTTCATGACCACGTTCCTTTGATATTTTGAAGAATTCTGGAACGAGAACACATGTGATTGATTGCGCAGGGATTATAATACTTGTTATGTGATGGCCTTGTTACTTACAACGTGTAATGACCTGGTAGGATTCATTCATCAGAGAAATAAATTTACATATGAAATGAACTACTAAAATAAAAAAAAATAAAGACACACTTTTCTTAAACAATTCGTAGTAAATAGGTAAAAATATTTTGTTTACACATGACTAAAAAGAAAAGCATGGTACGCGCTCTTATATACAGTCTTACCTACTTACTTACTCTATGGCTTACGAAACTCGCAAGTTCATCGCCGCAGTAACAAACGTTTGCCAAAGGATTCTATCCTGAGCAAGATCAAGTCGGTTTTCATCACAAACACGTGCTTCTCGAAGATCTCTTTTAATATTATCCTCCCAACGTCATCTCCGTGTTTCCAACGGTCTCTTTCCCTCCGGTTTACCAACCATGATGGAATATAATCTTCGTTCTTCTCCCATCCGAGCTACATGGCCTGCCCATCTTAGTCGTCGCAATTTCATTATTCTTACAACATCGGATGAATCGTAAAGTCCATGAAGTGACTCGTATACAGTCACTTTATCAATTCTTGAATTGTCGTGCCCAATGCTTTCCCTTTTAGTCATGCTTAAACAAAATTACTTTTTCCTATTTACTACGTGTTATTTTTTTTAAATTTCTTTCTGTGTTTTATTATATAGGACAATGCCTTGGTAGTACGAGAGAGAATCTTGCTTGCTCTAGCAATTTCGTACGAGGTGGTATCTAAAATCCCTCCATTGATCAGATGATTATTCACATTTAGAATTACATACTGCTTAATACGAACTATTTGCCATATTACTTATACCATAAAGGTGTCATACGAATCCATTCATTTCCTGTGATTATATATATATATATATTGATCTTCTATCAGACCATCCATTTCACAAACTATCTATTTTAAATATGGCGTTTCAAGAATCAGTATGTCACTACAATGTCAATAAAATGGACACACTTCGTTCTTTGTTTCTCTTTTTATGCTTGGATAACAAATGTCCCATAGCATTAAAATTCAATTTACAATATAAAATTATCGTATTATTTCTAACTCTAACAGTACGAATTGTTTAAGAAAAGTATGTCTTTAAAAAGTTTTTTTTTTTTTAGTTATTTCGGTATTCGGATACTTTCTCTCAAGCTAATGTTTTGTGACCGAAATCCTAAAGTGTTCTGCAACCAGTCAAACTCAACACGTTGCAGGCTAGTATTTATCTTAGGATAAAGAAGCATTTATTAAAATATGCTTTTAAAATATATAGAAATATATGAAAGTGACAATGCAATATTGTATTGCCACCCGACTTACGTCGCTGTGTAAAATAACATCATTGTATGACGTCGGGAAATGAGTTAACGTTGCAAGATTTGAGGACACTACGAATAATTGTTAACTAAAGAAAAGTCTGTAAAACGAAACTAGGAAATGTAATGTAAATAATTGAAAATTGAGAGCTTCACGAGCCAAGGCAAGGGTAAAAATATGCTTCAGCTGATGTTTGAGTTTAACAAATTCCACGTAAGTACTTACGATGCGAGGAAATTCAGAGGATCGTTTTTTTACAGACATTTCACAATGGTACGTGGTGTCCTCAAGTCTTGCAACGTTAATTTAACTCATTTCCCGACGTCATACAATGATGAAAATTTGCACAGCGACGTAAGACTTGTACAAAATTCAAAATTCCATTGTTACTTTCATATATTTCTATATTTTAAAAGTATATTTTAATATTTGTTTTTAAATATGGACTTCTTTATCCTAAAATAAAAACTAGCTTGCAATGATATTGGATTTGCCTGGTTGCAGAACACCTTAGGATCTGGGCCACATTAGGTTGAAAAAACAAAGTATCCGAACACCGAAATAACTAAAAAAAAAAAAACTTTTAAAAGACATACTTCTCTTAAACAATTCGTACTAAAAATTAAAAAAAAATATTTTGTTTATGCATGACTAAAATGAAAAGCATGCGGTGCGCCACTTGAAGAATTTATAGAGTGACTGTATATGAGAGCGTGGAAATATAAGCATATCCCTCCTCATAGTCAGAATGTTGTTTATTGCAATTCCATTCTTTATTTCCCAAAACGCTCTACTTACTGACAACTGGAGGGCCCTCAAGTTCAACAATCTGAAAATGCATGCCAGTACCCAGTAAAAATAAACTGAAAAATGATTTTTAACTTACTTAAGGTGTGAAGTTTTCACTGTAAGTCATTCTTAGAACATTTTCTCTCTTTATGCGGTCAACACTATCTTGTGAAGAACACTTTCCTGCAACAGGATATACATCTCCTAAATAAGCATCTTATAATAATGATTATTAAATTTATCCTGGTAGCTTTCATCAATATTTTTATTTCATATTTTTCATGTGTTTAAGAGACCAGTCGTTTAAACGAAATTTTGGACTCTCAATCACTAATGTGAAGCAACGAATGTTTCTAACTTGATCCAGGCTAATCTAACTCCATCTTCAGGAGAATTGATGGAATTAAAGCACGGGGCTGAAGTCAATCGACGTACACACAGTTTAGGGGTCTCTTCCAACTGCACACTGCATTAATAACGCACCTATCGACGCTCGCGACGTATACAACCTACACACGACTTTAATTATGCAGACCATTGTTCAGCACGACACCTACATCTTCAAACAACTTCATCCCATAATTTAGTATCACCAATTTCCTTACAGATGGAGTTGCATTAATCTATAAAACGTTAGGAACTCGGTCCTTCACAACAGTTGATTAAAAAAAAAAAAAAAAAGATTCTGAGGCTATATTTTCAGTTTTTTTTTATTATTGCACTTATTTTAAAACATAAACGCATTAATACTTATAACGCTATAGTTCACAGAAGTCCCTTACCATTTTATAAGTGTGTTCTCCTTCGTAAGTCCTTTATTTTGAACGTTTTTATCCTCCCTTTCAACGTTTCTGCTCTTGCAACCAGGTACCTTCTCTACATTCCCAGTGGAGTGACTTGTGTTTATGGTGACACTAAGAACAACAATATTTTGTGCAGACCGATGAGTAATGCGGTGGTAAAAAAATAATCATGCTTTATAGACGAGTATTACGTTAAAAGAGCTAGAAAGGTGGACTCTACGAAATAGTGGTGAAACAAAATCCAAAGGCTTAGAAGTGTGGACATATAGCAGATTGAGAAAGATCAACTGGACACTACGTAATGAGGAGATGCTGAAGAAAATGTACTTCACAGAATGAAGAAGAGAAAAAGCATCTAGATCAGCATCTCCATCTGCATCTAGAAAAAAAAAAAACAGTTAAATTTTTAGTTCTAGAAACTATTACCAGAATATGTTTCCATCCGCTGCTCTAATAATTCTTTTTCATTATTTGACTGACGACTTCCCTCCTGCAGTTTCTATTCAGAGATTCATATCCAAAGCTTGTTCTCACTGTTTTCATTTTTTTTTACAAGAAATTTGTTCAGTAACTCAAATTAACTCAGGTTTTGTATTACCGGAAGTTGACATTTATTTTCATCCTCACCAGAATTCTTTCTCAAAATTTAAGCTCAGATTCTTTGTGCATTTACCACATATTTACATTTCGGATTTTTATATCTAAGTTATTTAAATAATCACTTTTTTTTCTTAAATTTTGTTTTTAGCATCAGGACCCTATTCCATGGAGAGATTTTGACTCTTTCCTTTTCACTTTGCAGAAATAAGAGAGTGCAGAGTAGATGTGTTTCATGAATAATTTTACAACAAACTTTTTAAAAGTGTGTACCATGAAAATACGTTTTCTGTACTTCACTCCATACTTTTTTACTTCGTTTCATGTACACATGTCCTGCAGAGCATAGAGAAGGAAGTGGAAGAGCGAGAAAAATTTTAATATTTTTAGACATTTCTGTTTGATAAAGATATTTATATGAAAAGTTTTCAATAGAAAGTCTTCATTTTACCAAATATTTTGCAAAGTGTGAAACAAAAGATCTTCCCGCTCTGTGCATTTTGCAGACTAAAGACTGCAGAGTATTTTCCTAAAAAAAAAAAAGAAAAAAAAAGAAAAGAAAAGAAAAGAAAACTTTGCTCTTTATATACTTTGCGAATTATTTGTACAAGAAGAGTATTAAAATGCAAAGTGCAAACTTGCACAGTCCTTTTATGAAATAGGGCCGAGCTTTGTTTATCGCTATTATTATTGAAACACGTTTACATCACTTTGCAGCATGTACTGACGATTCCTTATCATTCATTGTGAAAGAGAAAACAAATATTTTCTAGAAAATGAAATAAAAGGAATAAAACTCGTCTTGGTCACGCCAAAAGATTTAATAATCTACAATATTTCCTCTAGTCCACTGGATTTCGTCAAGAGCTTAAAAGGATTTTTATGGCAAATTCATTCATTCACCGAAGAGTGTGGTCGAAACAGGTTGGCCACAAGGCGAGCACCTGGCAGGATATGGACATGTGACGTCATCTGCTGAGAGTGGAATATAAATAAACATGAACTGTGCGTGTCCTTGTGGACAGAGTCTGCTTTCTAAGAATAGTCTCCTACAACATCTGCCCAGATAAATCCACAGATCCAACATTATCTCTTAACGGCTGTTTTGATTGCAATATCGTGAATAATTCCTCAGATTTCACTCTCTACTAGTTCCATCTTGTTTAATAAACTAGTCGTGTGTTATATTTACTTTACACAAAGACCTTGTAGCAGGAAAATGTTGCTCGTAGATACACAAACGTTGGATGTAGCCAGGGCCAGAAATTAGCCGTGCTCCACAAAGTTTCAAGGGCCAGTGACTCAAAAATATCAGTGGTTCTGTGGACCAGCGCTTTCTAAAGTTCCAATCTATTCTGTAAGCTGTATTTAACGTTTTATCGAAATGCTGTCTTTCTGTTTAAAAAAAAAAAAACATGAAGTCGCAGGATCTTAGGAACTACGATAAGATATCAGCTGATCCACACTTCTATCTCAAGTGTCGGAGCCAGGAAACATAACTCATATGCAACGCGGATATGTCGTCTTATCACTGAATCCACATTCTGTAATTATGACGTTGCTCCGGCAGTATCCTTCTTTATAGACAAAGGAGAAAGAGCCAGACGTCACAATAACTCTCTCTACGGTCCCAGACTCCCAGCAGATTCTTCCGAAGATAGTGTAATAAAAACAAAGTAATCATGATAATTCAGACATGTGGCATTCCTTTCTGTTAAGCATGATCTTGTTCGCTTACACATAAAATTTGTACAGGAACTATTTCGTATTTGGAATCCTATATAGGCATGTAGCCTCAATGAAAATATTGACGTGGACTAAAAATTACCTTGATTATAATTATTGACCGATCTGAAAAAGGACCAGAAAGATTTGTTTGTAAAACCAGTGAATTAAGAAGTTAATTTCGGGGCCTTGGATGTAGCCATGTTGAATTAGACTGAAAGTGGACAAACGAGATTGTCACACCCGTTCCCTGGTTTCATATATTGACGAAATTTTCAATGATCAGTTCAGTATCGCTTTTGGATATAGGACATTGCATGAAACTAATGCTAAATTTTAATTATTTATACAAATTTAAAACGATTAAGGATGAGAACCGTATACAACTCAATGTTGCTGACTCCTTAGGTTTCAAGTCAAAGGGTTTTTATGTTACTTCGATATTCTATCGGAATGAAATGGAAAACGAAAATTAAGGGTAAACAGTTGTTTATCCATGCACTAAATATAAATATTTTAAATTCATAAATTTAAATTTAATATCTCTTGTATATATTAAAGCCATCCCTTAGAAATGATATCATAGACATGAATGAACTCTCTCTCATGTGTTATATTCTGGAATGAAGACATATATTGGGGAAAACAAGTCAAATTAAAGTTCTCATAATCAGTGGACGTACTACGATTCCATTTAGTTTGATCATTACGTCACCTACTATTCTGTCCCATTATTTTGGATGAAGGAATGTTGAAATAAAATTAATTGTATGGGTGGTAACAGCACTATGGCTTCGACCCGTCCCGTGAGGAAGAAATGACGGTAAACATGAGGATGATTACCTACAGAAGTGATGCAAACACAGGAAAATGTCAGAATGACCAACGGGAACAGAAATTTAACCAAGAGCCACGCGAACACACTCTGGCGGTTAGAAAGCGTCATAGAAATAGAAAATGAGTCATAGAAAATAATCGAGTAATGAATTAATATGCGATAACATTTTGGCAGTGTCTTTCAATTCCACGTCATAATTCAAACTGTTTCTTTAAATCATTGACAGTAACCTCCTGTAAGCTATGGAACAGTTTTCCGCACTCGATGAGTGACACAGGTTCAGTAGAAATGTTCGAAAGAAGTGTTGATACACTGCTTACTCATTAGATGTTGTACCATGCACTGATTCGGGCATGGCGTTTTAGTATATTTCAAAAGTAGGTACGTTTTTCAACAATGGCAAATCAAGCAAGAGGGCTGTGTTATCATGTGAACGTCTATTGCATGTATTACTATTATTATTATTATATGTTAATATTGTTTTTTCGTTTTCTTCTACTTCTTTTTAACTCTTTGTCCGTGAGGGCTTAGTGGTAGAGTGCTCACCTCTGGTATGTGAAGTCGTCGGTTTGATCATTGGTCATGCCATTTGCTGGACAAACACCGTGTGCGTGGTTTTCTTCGGTCGACCAATTCACCCATCATCATCCATTCGGTCCACCTGAGCCAAAAGTTGCCTAAAGGCCTTAAATAAAATTCGAATTCTTTGTCCGTGGATAAATATGAATGTGAAAAGTTTACATATTCAACAAATTGAATATATGTTGGTTGTGGACTGACTGATTTGATTTTAGTTACTATATAGTCTAATGACATTTACAGTTCATTGTGTGTGTGGTTGCCGGGGTGGGGAGTTACTATGTGTATCCATTTTCTGTGTATATGTCCATGTCATTATATTCAGGGTTCGAAATGGACCTGAGCGAATCGGAAGGGCATTACGGTTCGTGAATATCTGAAACCTTCCTGGCTCATATTGTCAGAACTAGCAACAGCCGTTCCGGTTCGTTTATTTTTTTTAGATTTTTCACTATATTTTTTGTTTCATTATGAACTATATTAGTAATACTCTGCAATAGTATTACAGCATTCCCTCTCTACATGGCGATGCGTCATTGTCTTGTAGTTTACCATTTTGTCTGATAGTTCCCGCTTTTACATTTTTCGTTAATAATTATTATTATTATTCTCGAAATCCCAAGAGAAAATTTTAAGTCAAACAATAAATCCAATCCATGATGAAGCGCATAATATCCATACAGAAACACCTTTCACTTGTACAAATTATTTAAAAGTAAAAAAAATGAGCACCCTTAAAACGAAGTATTGAAGTACATTTAAGTTTTACTCCTCGGTTAAACAAGGTCCTTTTACGACTTCCGTCCGTTTAACATTTCAAAAGGAAAAAAACCTCTATTATCCGTCCAGACTTAAGAGTATACTGTTACTCTTATGGGCAACTGCTGCAGTTTTACTTATCGTACTTCCCCCTGGCTCTTACGAAATTTCTTTACTGTTATCACTCTTTAAAGATCCCCGTGGAGGTTATATATTTAACACTGATACGAAAATTAATTCCCTAATACATTTCTTCATTTACACATATTTAATTACCTAATATAATGATAGTTTCATTTAAAAAACTTGACGGGGGAAGGGGGGGGGGGACTAACAGCGACTGGAGCGTTACCGTTCGTGTGAGAGAACGGCTGCAGCGAGCTCAGTTTTATTTTTTTTATTTAATAGTCAAACCGGCATCACTGTTGCCATAAGAGCAACAGTATACTCTTAAGTCTGGACGGATAAATAGAAGCCTTGTGTATAATTATTTGATGTTTAGGTAAATATTTTATTAACTATTATTAATTGTAATACAACGCGTTGTTTAACTAGCCATTAATATCGTCGCTGCAGTAATTACATGACAAGAGAAAATAATACCATGGTAACGAAAGTAAAGCATTTCGTTTCATGAAAATCTCAATTTTTGAGCCTTGATTATATTTTGTGTATACAACTGTATTTGTGTATGTATATTTATGGTTGAGTGGAAGAAAAGGTCTCGCGGCCTTAACTCTGTCATGATAAATAAGGCTAAAATAAATAAATAATAAAAATGCAGGATCAAAATTGGTAGTGCTTTGAGAAAAATTTCGTAATTTCAACATATCTTCCTTTATAGGAAGAACAAGCGAATAAAACTTACACTGTAACGGTTATTCACTACACTATGAAACAATAAAATAATTTTAAAGTAATGGTTATATATTTTGATAACATTTCTGGAATCATATATCTAATTGCACGTAGAGTAATATTGTGATATACAGAGGGATTGCAATTTTGGATAGGGTAAATTTAATCTTTGAAGTTACTATGCCGCATTAGCTCTATTTTGTTCGTGGTGTTAGAAATATGAAGCTCTGGAGTTCATTTTCCCATGCTTTCGACAGCCTGTAGGTCAGAAACGCTGCGGAATTTCCACCCGGTTGAGTGAGCCATTTTTCTGTATTTTTGGTGTACTATCATCCCTCGAAATTTGTCGTTGCATTACGTGACCACCCTGTATATGGTTGGTAATATTTAGATATAATCGAAAGAAGATAATTCGGTTACAGAGTGGTAATTATGTATATATATATTATTTTACATTAGACTGCGCGATTAGAAATGGATCGTCACATAAGGAAGTAGTAATATATTTTGTACCAACAGCGTAGCCATGTGGAATTAATGGAAAATTCACATACAATAGCTCGCAACAGTTTTTACTTTGATTCTGAAGCTTAAAGCCAACATCGTTACATATAAACTGATGTCCTGTTGTCCCTGCACTCAATATATGGCACCATTGTCCGCAGGTCATACAGTCGCTACCATTGCAGAGTTTCTCTTCCCAAGCAGGACTTTCCACAAATTCCACAGAAACAGTCTTGGCCGGATTCTGAGGCAATAGATATCGCAACTGGTTCTGTATGATCGAATTGAATTAGATTTATTTATGGGCTTTAGGCATCTATAGCTCAGACCACAGCATGATCGATTATCTTCACGGGTTGCCCTCTTCCATTTGATGTAGCCATTTCATAACTTATCTTTCAATTAGAAGCTAGCGTGTGTTGCATGAAGAAGGCGTTAAAACATCTTAGAATATACCTACCCGGCAACTGGGAGATCCGGGTTCGAGTCCCGGTCGCGGCGACTGTCAATTTTTCTGTGATAATTTCAACATTTACCAACACAAGGTTTATTGTGAAAAAGGTAATAAGACCTTAGAATATAGTTGGTACCTAGCTGGTGATTTGTTCTTCATGAAAGACGCTGGTGTTTTGTTCCCAGAGTTTTCAGAGACAAGTTTATATTTTCTTACAAGCAACAACCATCAACACGCACCTACTCTTTCTTATTCGACAGTAAAAGGATTGTTCACGGAAGTTGTAACACTAAGATTGTATGCTAATTACTTCACTTGCAACATAGTGGATGCAAATCTCGCTTCTTGTAAGTGAATTATTTAGAAACGAAGTTTCACTTCTAATCTTTTATCAAGAACGGGCAATGAAGATTCGAAATGTCAATAACAGTAGTTTCTTCTACATGGTCCTTGATCCTACTCCACAGGACATTCATTTCCTTAGAAGTTTTGTACAAGAAAATACTTTTCTGGATAACAAACCGTATGGCCTGTTTCGGCTTCTCGGGTTCATAAATCTATCGTTTCTTCAACCGTGGACGTAATACCACTTGTTCCGAACCTGTTTAGAAAGCTCGAAATCGTAAGGGTGTTATGCTTATAGAAAATGGAACACAAAGTCTTCACAAACTTATAATTGTTTATTTATACACTTCATTATGAAGGAACCATATTTTGTGTATCGGTATCGGTCAATACCTCAACTAATGGAGTCAATACTTTTTCGATACTTCGATATTTTTTGAGACTAATATTTTTCTCTGAAAATAATTTCATGGTAGAATTTTATGAATCTTAAAGCTTCTTGAATTTGATTTGTATTCCTTTAGGTATCTATGACTCGGGACAGAGTTAAATTATAGGAAAGCAATACACTTCCATTTTAATTTTTAAATAATGTATTTAATATTTAATACAGTGAAAGACATTTTGAAAAAGTATGGAATACCAAATATCAAGTATCGAAGATTAGGAATAAATATGGGGAATAACGAGAAATTCTGGTAGCAACCCATCTCTATTTGTTGAGATATAAAATTCTAGAAATGAAGAAGAAATATTGAGTACTGAATGAAAACATTCGTACACACACACACAAAGAATCGAGACAGAAAAAGTGTCTGATTTCAGCCCCTTACCCCATCCTATATTTTTTCGCACTCACCTTGCGTTTTGCTGAAGAAAAAAATAAGCAAGGTAATTAAAATCTAAACATTAATTTTCTTTCTCTTAATATAAAAAAAAATTCTTTGAAGGAAGTGTCCTGCTTTCATATGTTGGGGAGAAGCCGACTGAAAATAAAAGATCAATTGATGAGAAGTTCTTCAGTTCCTTAGTTCTTCGACGCCTAGACCTCTTTTGCACCAAAACAGGAGCTACTCGTCTCAAGTTTCAGGGGCAGCGGTTCAATTCTTTCTTCATTGCCAATTTCTCTTCCCTTGGCTTACGGATCCTGAAAACCGACGTTCTTTCAGTAATTCACTACTCCTTATGGCTATCCAGCCACACACACACACACACACACATATATATATATATATATATACACACAAATACTCACATACGGTTATAAAATAAGAAGACGCACAATTTGTACTATCGGTCAAATGTGCGTGAAAAAAAGAGGGGAAAGAATGGATTCATGGCGGATACAATGCTGATTTTATGA
The DNA here is from genome assembly GCA_022664845.1 of Lepisma saccharinum. Classification (NCBI taxonomy): domain Eukaryota; kingdom Metazoa; phylum Arthropoda; class Insecta; order Zygentoma; family Lepismatidae; genus Lepisma; species Lepisma saccharinum. Next base: position 35,629 of record JAGDQP010005792.1, on the reverse strand, counting down.
AGTTTGAAACAACTATAAAACATTCGCTAGCCCATCTTTTAATAACGCCATATAATAATACTCGGTTTCCTAATATTTTCCGTGTGTGTCAGTGACAGAGCGAGAGCGAGCGAGGGAAAGATAGAGAAAGCATTTTGCCTTGGTGTGTCTATACCGACTGGCTCTGATGAGCACAATCATCCAAAGAGAAAGTCAGAAGTGACAGAAAAAGCATGACTACACTCGACTTGATTCCGATGGAGGGAGAATGCTCCTATTCCCTAACAATAAAATTATAGCATCAAGTCATTGAAAAGTATTTTTAGATGTTATTGTTGGTTTTCTTATATTTTGATATACCCTATTAAGTGAAGGAAGTATTAACTTTAACAGTTTAAAAAGACGACTTCCACTCTTGTGTAAAAGAAAGTTGTAAAGAATTGTGTAGAATAGAGCTTGGTTATAACGACATCCAAGGGACTTGGAAAAATTGTTTCGTTATAACCGAGGTGTATGCAGTTATGAGAAATATGTTAACACCACAGAATATCTGACACTATAGGCAAGGTATTGTTATAACGGATGTCGCTATAACTGTGGTACACTGTATTTAAGATCAAATTATACAAAATCATTGTAGGTATTTAAGATAGAAGAAGATAATACAGTAGAACTGTTAAACGATAGAAAACATTATATTTATGTATTACTTTTGATTACATTGGTATCATTTGCATTGTCCCAAATAGCACAGGATATCCGATTTAGATCTACAATATGCGTATAATGTCCCAGAATATTTTTGGATCAAATAAGGATATTCCTAGGACATTCTTATTAGAATATTAAAAGGATATTGTGGATTGGAGTTTCAGGAATATACTGAAAATATCTTCAAAGAATAATATTGTTCTAGACATATTCGTAGAATATACTTGAAATATCCTTAGGATATGCGCTCATTCCGGACATTCAGATATTCATAGAATATTCTACGCATATACCAAGAATATCGTAGAATATCCTTGGTATATTAAAGAAATTCGTAGCATATTCCTAGAATGTACCTGGCTGTGTGGGGTAGAACATTGTTGAAGAAGCTACCAAGTACCGAAGGGCAAAAATAAATCCCAGTATCGAGTATCGAGAAATTCTGGTATCGACCTATCTCTCATTTATATATTATTTACTTTAAATATGTATAATTTGCATTGTAGAACAATGATGAAGAAAGTGTCAAGTATCGTGGGTTAGAAATAAGTATCGGAATCGAGAAATTTTGGTATCGACCCATCTCTAGTTTGCACTTTTCCAAGTAATTCTTAACCTGGCGGTAACGTGATACCTCGACACACAATGGTGTAAGCGCCGGTGGTGTAGTAAACCACAATTGGAGTTAGTACCCAACGTTTGTCCTATAATTTAATTTCTTGACAATAAATTTACGAAACTGTTTCTGCTGAAAACATTGCTTAAACAGATGTATCGGGTACTACTTGGATTGTGACTTAGTAAGGCGACGCCGATTATAAATAAGTCGACATGACGTAATTTGTTACCATGCCTCCGTAATTTTGAGCGCCTGTAGCAGAAGCATCATTTAGGGAGGCAGGAGGGGGCAATGGCCCCCCTGAGTTTGAAAATATAAACTCACCAAAAAGTGAAAGAATTCTTTAAAAAGACAAGTTAAACCAACATAAAAACACTCTAAAAAGTAAAGAAAATTACTATTATTTTTAAGTCGATTTTTATAGGAGTTCGGAAATAAATTTATAACTAAAACAACTACTTGTAACGTGCTACGCAATATGGGTTAGTGAATTTTGACTGTTATAGCTAATAATATGGCGCCGATCTCATACAAAAAATCGAAAAAGATTTCTTTTGTACTTATACTGGGTATTTAAGTCTTGCGTTTATCTTCGTCTTCTATAAAGAAGTTTATATCTATATACTCTTTTTCCTTCATAAGAATAACTCTGCATTACGTCTATGGAGTTACGATTGGTTCGACGAGAAATCCTGTGCGGCGCCTGTCCAACATTTACTAGACTTATCATAACAGTGATTCTCTCAAAGGGTGTGCACTGACACTCTAGTATGCCGCGAAATTGCTTGCCTGCTTCGTGCCGCGCCGCGAGAACAAATATATTTAATGGTAAAATAAAGGAAAGGTGAAACAGAAATTTAATATCTTTAAAAACGTTATTTATTAATACAAGAGGAACAAACAAATCAGAATTGTAATAATTATTGAGTTATTAGTTCATTTGTATAATTAAATAGCGGCTTGTTTATTTTGGAACTTAGTATGGCATGAGACATGAAGCCCAGACTTCCCGGAACCATCACAGATCGTATTCCAGTTCGTGTTTTTAATTTTGTGCCATGGTACTCCCTTAGCGTGTAACCATTTTACATCCTTTCTAGTGAGGCCAATTGCTGTACAAGTTTTCGTTCTCTGCGGTTTGTAGCTTATTTCTTGTTAATGCCTACACGTCTCTTGTCGTTTCATTGAGCCTGTGACCTTGCGTATAGCAGAGAAGTGCGACTGCAACTCAACCACTTTTATATCATTTTGGGTACATGGTTTTTGTTCGTGTATGAACCTTTTGGGTTTAAGTGTGTAGAAGATGAGAAGTTTGGTCTGCCTATTCGTTTTTTTATATATCTTTTAGAAGAGGTTAGAAGAATTGGGTTTTCATTGTTCTGCTTCAGCACATACTAGCTGAAATGTCTGATTCCTAAGTTTTCAAAATGTACACCCTTCAATGTGTACTGTTTTGCCACTGCTCATTATTTCCCCTGGTAATATATTCGGTTGGATCATCTGACAATTTTGCTTGGTGTGCACCTGTTCTGTTGAGAATGTCTAGTATTTGCTATATATTTAATAATTAATTTGTTTTAACTTTGGGTTTTCTTGGTGATTTGTTAATTTTCTACGCACTTGTTACGTTTGAGGGCTTTTATTAAGCAGTAGCGTAAACCTCAGCATTTATTGTTTACTTTTTGCTTGGAGTATTTTTATCACTATCTTGTGCCAAGTATAACAAGTAGTCACGTTTTTATCAGTATTAGCAGATAGGTCTAAGCGGTAGATCCTTTCGGGTCGATTCGTTTTTATATTTTCGAGATATTTACATTTTAGTGTTTTCGGAGAAAAATGCTGTCCAGGGATAAAACATTGTGAACCATGCATCGGTGAAGAGATCTATTTTGAATATTTGGCTTTTACTCGTCAGTGTAGATGATATGAAATATTACTGGAGCCAAATTACAGCAAAAGCTTCAATAAGAAATAAATAAGAGGGTAAAAGGTGCAAAGGATAGCAAAATTTTTAAAAGGAGCGGTAGCGTCATGTAAAGCTATTACCAAACTACGAAAAGGCAGGCAAGATACAAATAGTTTAAAACCTGTGCTGTGTAATGCACTTTCGTCACAGGTATTGAAGTCTACGAAAGGCTTACTAGTTTCCGAACAAGAACAATGTTGGGTTATACCGCTTCGGCCCCAATGTTCGCTGATGGAAACAAAACGAAAATGTAAAGAAATAAATTAGAAAGAGAACCGTCTCACTAGAAGGACAGAGTGTAAGTAGAAAGACAATCTCAGTAACTAGATTTAGGTGAAGTTCCTAGATGTCGTTGAAAAGAAAAACTGAAAATCTGTTGGTATAGTTACAACTAGAAAGATAGACATGCTATAAGCAGAGACTAAAATAAGGAGTAATCGAAACAATTGTGATGCGCCTTCTTTGTGGGTTGTGATATAAGAACCTGTGAGAAGTCGAATTGGGGAAACTAAGTACTTAACAATAGTAGACGTTATAATCAGTGAACAAAAATAGCTCTGTAAGTTGTGAGTTCGAGTATAACAAGGGTGTTTAATGCAACTAACTTGAGAGAAAGAGAATATTTTGTTCACTAATTATAATGTATATTTTATATACTGTTAGTTCTCCTAATTCGGCTTCACACAGATTTTTTTATATCACAACCCACGAAGAAGACTTACCGCAATCGTTTAGATTACTCCCTCTTTTAGTCTGTTTATAGTATTTCCATCTCTAGTTGTAATAAAATCAACAATTTTCAGCTATTATTTTCAACGGCATCTAGGAACTTAACATAAAACTAGTTACTGAGCATGACTTTCTACTTAGACTTCCCCTAACGGTTCTCTTTATATTTTTTCTTTATATTTTCGTTTCGTTCCCGTCAATCGACATTGGGGCCCAAACGGCATAACCCAACATTGTTCTTGTTTTGTTCGGAAACTAGCAAGTCTTTCTTAGACTTCAATACCTCTGACGAATGTCTATAAGACAGCGGCTTTTAAAACTTTGTATGTTGAATGTCCCTTCGTAGTTTGGTAATAGCTTTTCATGACGCTCCCACACCTTTACAATTTTTGTTACCCTTTGCACATTTTATCTTCATTTATTCCATATTGAGGCTTTTGTTGTAATTTGGATTCAGTAATATTTCCTATCATCTACACTGACGAGTAAATGCCAAATATTCAAAACAGATCTCCTCACCGATGTGAAGTTCACAGCATTTTATTCCTAGATAGCATTTTCTCCGAAAACACTAAAATGTAAATCTCTCGAACTTTTTATTATACATATTAAGGTTCAATGCATTGCAAATTAGCTGTACTATAACATTTAAATAAATACGTAGAATTACCAGTGACTGTATATACTGCTATTCCCAACTTTTAATAACTGCCTAATGCAGTAACTTCCCACACGCAAAATCCTGGTATTGTACAAAGCCTTAAGTATTGTTTGAAGAATAGAAACACATTATATGTACATTTAAATATTTCTAATTATAGCTCGGCCATGACTGAGCTTTAAGGAATAACGTTAGCAGCCAAAGCATTAAAGTGTCACCCCGGCATTCGTCTGGTGAAACTGGAAATCCTGTTAGAATTGTCGACCGTGGGGTCTACGAACTGCCTAATGAAAGTTTGTGACGTTACCGCCTGGATCACGAGGGCTGGGTCAGAGCGGATGGAGATCAGAATTGAAAGAACTTCTGTTAGCTGGAACTAAATATATTTATTCGTAGATTATATATTATGAAGTTCCATATCTTACAGTTTTTATAAATACTTTCGAATATTGAGACATAATGTAAAGTTTCTCTGTAAAGGAAGAGCATGTGCCTCAGTTATAAGAAGATGGAATAATTGCAACGAAATAGTTCGATTTCAAATAAGGGGCGTAGGAACAAAGATATGACAATAAATAGTTAAACTCATATACATAGAATATTCATACATCCAAAATATACACACATGGAAGTCCAGTGTAATACAAAGCTTAAAATTGTACCTGGAATTCATAGTGGCATCACAACTTTGAATACCTTTAATTCTTTATTTCGCTACCCTTGCATCCTTCAACTTATAAGCTCTTAAATAAACAGTTACTATAGTCAGTAAATGAGACTTTATACTGTTTACACGAAAGTAATTTTAAGTTAGTGAACAAGCAAATGTGTCTTTAAATTATCTTTGTAAACAAAGAACTTACCACACTCTCCACATATGTATAACCCATCACCTTTATGAGATACTAAATGCCTGTTTAAATCACATTTCAAACGAAACGATTTATCACATTCTCCACACGTATAAGGTTTAAAGGTTATGTGAACTTTAAGATGTTTGTTTAAACTGCATTTGGTACGGAATGATTTACCACACTGTTTACATGTAAACAGCTTTAGAATTGTATGAGTTGTCAAGTGTCTGTTCAAATGTGTCTTTAGACGGAAACAATTACCACACTTTGCACACACATAAGATTTTACGCCTGAGTGAATTCTCAAATGCGTGTTTAAGTTTCCACCGGTAAGGAAATTTTTACCACATTCTCCACATCGGTATAACTTTCCCCCTGTATGAGTTACGAAATGTAAATTTAACTCACTTCTATCATCAAATGACCTATTACATTGTAAACATGAATATGACTTACCGACGGTATGTGTTGTTAAATGTACCTTTAACGAATGATTTTCACCAAATAACTTACCACACACTTCACACGCGTATAATTTTAAACCAATGTGCGTTTTTATATGTCTCTGTAGATGACTTTTGTTACCATATGCTTTACCACATTGTTCACACGCATATGCTTTTAGGCCTGTGTGAGTTACCAAATGTCTGTTCAGGCTACGTTTATCTACAAATGAATTACCGCAACGTTCGCATGGATATGGTTTTGATAGTGTATGAGTCAGCATATGTTGAACTAGATTACTTCTATAAGTGAACTCTTTAGCACAATGTTCGCAGGTATACGCTTTTAGACCCTTATGAGTTTCCATATGTAGGCATAAACTACTTTTTAGAGCAAACGATTTACCACACTGATCACACGTATATGGTGTAAGCTTTGAGTGAGTTACCATATGAATATCTAAATTATTTTTATGGCGAAATGTTTTATTACAAAGTTCGCATGCGTATGGTTTCAGGTCTGTGTGTATTACCAAATGTGACTTTAAACCATTCTTGTAACGAAATGACTTACCACACTGATCACACGAATATGCTTTTATGTTTGCGTGAGTTTTTAAGTGAAAGTTTAAGGCACTCTTGTCAGCAAATGTCTTCGCACACTGGTTACATGTATGAGATTTTATGCCGGTGTGAATTACTAAATGTCTGATTAGAACACTCTTTCGACAGAAGGAATTGCCACAATGGTCACATGTATATGGTTTTACGCCTGTGTGGGATAGCAAATGTTTCTTCAATGATTCACTTACAGCAAATGACTTATTGCAATGCTGACAGGAAAACGGCTTCATATAAATATGTGTTGACAAATGAACTTCTAAACCACTCCTGTAACGAAATGACTTACCACAATGTTCACATGTATATGGTTTTATGGTGGAGTGAGTTTTCAAGTGTAAATTTAAACTTGCCTTATGGCGAAATAAATTACCACACTGATCACATGTAAATGGTTTTAGGTCTGTGTGAATTTTCAAATGCTGGTCTAAGCTACACTTGTACCCAAATGACTTACCACATGGATCACACGAATATAACTTTAACCCAGAGTGAGTTACCGAATGCAGCTTTAAACTACTACTTTGAGTAAACGACTTACCACAAAGCTTGCACGTATATGGCTTCTCACCCGTGTGTGTTACTAAATGTGTTTTTAAGCTCATCTTGTGACGAAATGACTTACCACATTGCTCACATTTGTATAACTTAACACCTGTGTGAATACGCAAGTGCTGCTGTAAATCAATGTACGTAGAGAATATTAGTTTACAATACACACAGCTAAATGAATTTTCATGTGAACTGATGTACTTACCTCCTTGTGATTGTTCCAAAGTTGAACTATGGTCACTATCAGATTCAAACGCACTTACATTTATATGACTTTGAATGAAATTTATGTTGGAACTTTCAATCGTCAAATCAGTTGTAGGAAAAGAAAGACGCTTCAAAATAACTACAGGATTCAACTTTTTGATTTTTCTTTCGTCTGAAACAAGGGACGCTGGATCAGCTTTATATATAAACTCAGCAGATTTGGAATCAAGAGAAACATTCGCTGACTCTTCGTTCTTTACTTCCATTAAAGGATAACTTGCAATAACAAAAGCATCTGCATCTGAAACTAATGATGCTTCTAAGTTCGATGAGCAATCAGTCTTAACATTAGATGTAGATTCATTATTTAACTGCGGAGCTAAGCTTAATATTTCGTCTTCCACTCTGTGCTTACTTAAAGAAAGTTGTACTGGACCAAGTATTGGTTTCTCATCAATAATTTCAGTGGAATTAAAATTTTTAGACGGTTCTTTTTTTGTAACACAATGCTCTTTACATGCCTGAAGGCAATCCTTAGATTCCAGAAGTCCGATATTCAAATCCTTCTTCACAGGCACGTTTTGGGAATATGTTTCTGTAATCTGTTCTAACTGAGAAGCATGATGTTCAAGTTGGCCGGAATCAACAAAATCAAACAGAAGATATTCCATGGCATGTTTCTTAAATGCCACAAGGGACTCCTTTCTCTGTTCCATGTGTTCAGTATTCGCTAATGTTCCCAAAGTACCTATTGTTTCGATCTTCCTCTTTAGCTAGTCTCTCATCACCTTCATTCTTTACAGATGAATGAGCCTTCCGTAGCAACAAGGAAGTTATTAACTGGTAATCACCTCAGGAAATATTACCTACTTTAAATTCTCAATTAGACTTGTTCCAATTAAGAATGCGAGAAACAAATACAAAACCACCTAAGTAACGGTTTTACAGACAAAATCAAAGCGCTCCCGTATAATACCAAATGTTCCTTTAACCCCAAAATAGTTCACGTCACAGTTGTTCCCATTATTTCAGACCAAGGCGAATCCAACGGCGTATTGCTCATAACTGACTTGTAGTTCCAGAGATCTTGAGAGGGTAAAGACAGACTAGCTTCCTAACATAAATACATGAGCGCACTGGAGACAGCCAAACAATTGAAAAGGACCTACCAACTTTAGAGTCAAAATTAGTTTTCTCCAACCTTTGAGACTATGACAAATCCAACGGTGTATCTCTAATCTCTGTCTTGCTTGTAGTTTGAGATCTAGGGGATACAGTAAGCAAACATCTCACTACATGGTACCATATATTTACAGTAATATAGAAATAAATACATGTTACACAAACACACAACAGCTGACATGCAATTTCATAGCATTTGTTACTTAAAATGGAAACTCTCCCATTTCTTTTATTTAAATGAAGTTGCTAATTTAAATAGGTGTCCAAATAGACACTCACATTGACTTATAGGAAATACAAAAACTATAAATGTACGGTATAGTAGTAAAATTTGAAGAGATGAAAACAGGGAGAAAGAGGAGGAGAATATACAGAAAATTAGTTGCACCTTGTGAAGCAGCTTCTTAATTCACCAACATTCAGTTTAGGAACTTAAACTATACCCTGTTTATAATAAATCACAGCATTTCATATTATAGTGTTCATATCGGTTATTTTTACATTCTATCATCGTGGACTAACTAGGTGAGTATTTAACCTCGTAATCTTCTAATCGAGGGCTTCCAGGCTAATTTTCTTGTAGTGTGCATGGCATTCGAAATCTACTTAAAATATTTGTATGGTTCATACGGTACACTGAAGTAATGTAAGGAAATGTAGAACGAAATGGGTTCGCCTTAATAAATTTGGTCGAAAGCCTACCGCTAGCACACACACCATTAATATAATCATCATCACACACTGCGAAGTAAATCATTGCATGTCGTGTAACTTATTTCACGGTAATAAAATGTTACAATTAATATGCGCGTGCACACGTCCAAAATCACCTGTTGACATGGGAAATAAAATGATAAACTATAAACGACACAAAATTACTTTTATAAGAGCTGATTTACATTAATTGCCAAAAAATTAAAACTTAACATGTGATGGCATTGAGTCTTTAATACTGACAATCTCTTACGAAAGTACATTTAAATTCCCTCCCTCGTATTATTGAATACTGTAGATCTCCTAGCAAAGAGAAAACTCCCATATTAAGCAAAGAAAGCAATGTAGTCAAATAAAAATTTACGAAGTTAAAAAAAGTACTGGCGAAAAAAAAAATTAAATTGTGGGAATTACCAATATTTCCATTTATCTAACATTTCAGATTTGCCAGCTTCATTCGTTTATACCGTCAGATGAAATTATAAACGTTACATCCACTTGTGGCGAGTCAAGTATTTGCAAATTAAATTTTTAATCGCAATGATAAAAACCTCAATTTTCCAATTCAGTCTTCATGATAATCCAGATGCTACACAAGTAGAATAAACTATATTAGATTTTAAAATTTTCTCAGTAGTAAAGTTAATCATATACAATTATTTTGTATATACTTATACAATTATTTCATACGTTTTTCTTACATGAAACTTCATAATGTTAACAGTCCAGTTAGAAATCTGAAACCAGTGAATAACAGGACCTTTTTTTTATTTCTGATACTTAATCTCAACGTATTTTTAAAGAAATTTACTGAGAGTCACTTTTTGTTGGGTGGCTTTCGAACGTCATCTTGGAAACTTGTCATTTGTTGATAATGTTATTATTGGCTGTAAGTCTGGATCGGATAGAAAAAAACAAATGTTTTCAAATAAAGAAACGTTTTGTCGAAGCCAACGATTTTCATCCTTACCGCTTTAATTTCTTCCATTTTATTTTCCTTCCCGAGGCAGCGTTGCCAGTTTCAAAGTTTTTTTTTTCTAGATCTGAAAGCATTGAATGACGATCGATTACGTTGTTCTCGTAGATATTATTTTCTTTGGACGACTTCTTCACAGTGAATTATTATTAACGTTAAAAGAGTCGGCGAGCTTCTAAGACGGATCTACATAGTTTTGGGCTGCGTTTAATGAACCCGGCGGGATGTGAACCCATGACCACGTGTACAGAAAGCGAGCGCACGAATCTCTCGGCCACCCAGGGGTCGGCCGCCTACTTTAGACTTCTACTTCATTTTCCAGAAGTAATATTCCTTGTTTCAGGTCTTCAAATCCTAGATGATCTTTAAGCAGTGACGGATCCAGAGGGAGCGAGGGCGCAGCTAGTAAATTGAGAACATTTTTATAGCATTATTTCAACCAAATATACAAAACGGTTGCCGCTAATATTTTACGGTTGAGAAAGTTGGAGTACGACCCTAGCAGATGAACATAAATTACGTGTGTTTGACAATAACATTTTGAGAAAGATATGCTTGCCAAAAGGGGACGAGATGACTGGAAATGGAGGAGACTACACAATGAAGACCTCCACGAACTGACCCGATGTTATAATGATGAAGAATAATGAAATCGCGACGACTAAGGTGAGCAGGCCATGTAGCTCGGATAGAGAAACAACGAAGATGATACCCCATCTTGGTTGGAAAGCCCGAGGGAAAAGAGAATTGGGAAGACAATGTTAGAATGGATCTTCGAGAAGTAGGTGTTTGTCATGAAAACTGGTTTGACGTTGTCCAGGATAGAATGCTATGCTGAATGTTTGTTAATATGGCGATGAATTTGCGAGTTCCGTAAGCCTTAGAGTAAGAGTAAGTAATTATTTCAACCATTTATCACACAAAAAGCTTTGATTTGTTTCCGGATAGATCTAATTTATCTACAAATATCAATTTCGGTGTATGTAGGTGTGAAAAGCAATGATAAACTTTGCAATATGACGAGAAATATAAAATCTATACTTGAAAATCACTTACCGGGAAAATATCGAAAATGTCCCTGGTCTATTCCACCTGCCTCCCCATTGACAATCCTTTCGAAAATCCTTGACTGCCACTGCCTTTAAGAATGGATACTCAGGCCTTTTCTCATATAACTAAAAGAACGGTGTTAAGGGGATGTTACATGTCTCAAGAGATTAGGATGAAGCATAATTAAGTTTTCCAAAACATGGAGGATCATATGTGGAAAGTGCTGTAAGTAGTTGGGTAACATATGACCTAATCTAGTTGCGAAATGTTACGAAAACCATTAACAATAAATAGAAAATACATTACACAATAAAGTGACCTTGTAGTGTTGAAGAACTGGAAAAAATTCCACTCCGAATATTTATATCCGCTGGTTAATCTGCGGGTACAAAGAGAAGACAACGAGTTGCAGTTCTTGAAAAATCTTCAACATTGTGTTCGTTTCTGAAGTCGGTTTATTATGCACCTAATAAGTCACAAACAACAACCACTTCAAGTTTGTCAATGGCTGTTCACGATCTGAGCGGAAGCAAGGAAATCCTTTAATTACTTAATAAAGAATAAGTCTTGGAATTGCATACAATGCGACGAATTATCAGCAGTGGCTCTTCAAGAATTTACGCGAACCGATAATTCACAAGACTCCGACATTAGTGAGACAAGTCTACTTTGTCCGCCTCAAGCTGTATTAGAATAACCAATTACTGTAATTGTGGACAACGATGATTTTAGAGAAAGTAGTTTTACAGGTTCAGGAACTTGTCATTACACAAATGTTATAATACTCAAGCAATAGAATTCAGCTCTTTAAAAGAAAATGCAGAAAGTGAACTGACGATTTCCAATAAAGGCGAAAAGAGCAAATTTACAAAATGTTTCACAACAAAATACTTAAAGAAGTTTTCAGCACTAATAGAGCCAAAGGCTAAGAACTAGAGGAGAAATAACGGTCAAAATCATATCGGGTTACTGCTCATTCGCTTACTCGTAAATTTTCTGACGGACATTCATTTATAGGGTTTCACAAATCTCTTGATCGCACAAATGGAAAATTGGAAACATTTAATGTGAAGTGTTATTCTCAACGCCTCACTGAAGAAGTTGTAATTTATGTAGTAGGCTGGTATCAAGAAATTGAAGAATACAGTGTAATCGAAAAAGATTGCCGATATTATAAACTATTATTATTTTAAAATATTCGTAATGGTTATACACGTGTGGCGTCTTAAAATGTTTAGAGCTATAAACTTACCTTAGTACATTTCGATATGAGGACCATTTGTAGGTCTGCAGACATGTATACGATATTCTATCTGTTGCCACGTCTTCTGAATGGTGTCTGAAGTTGCAATTGGTGCAACGATTCTCTCTTTAAGGTGTTGAATGTTACTTATCTTCTCAGCGTAGACAATGTTTTTAACGCGTCCCAACAAAAAAGTCCAGTAGTGATTCGAAATGGACATGGTGTCCACTCTTCTAACCCAGGCATTTGGGAACCTCTCATTTAAAACATTACAAACAAAGCGACCCTGGAAGTGAGTCATTTCAAAGCTCAGACCTATCACAATTAGACATTTTTTGTGGGGACATAAAGGGACAATCGTTGAAGCAACTGCAACTCCAAATACCATTCATAAGACGTGGCAGGAGATAGAATATCGTATAGACGCCTGCAGACCTACAAATGGAACGCATATCGAAATGTACTAAGTCATTTTCGATGACCCTGTATAAGGATATGTCATTTCGCCAGTTTGTTTCAGACCAGGTGTCCCAGATCAAATAGAGATATTCAGGATACACCTACGCTGAAATTTCCAGAAAATCTGTTAATCTCCCGAAAGAGTAATCCATCAGCACATATTCCTGTGATACGCGCTCATTTTGGACATTCGGCTATTCGTAGAATATTCTACGCATCCTATACTAGCATATTTCTAGAATATATACCTGTGCTATGTAGGAGACAACCTGAAACTCGCCTTCATTAATACTGCAACCTTTTGTTTTCAAAAATATTATTGTCCGTGTTAGTATACCCATGAAAACGATACAAAAAACAGGTCAATGAAAACACACTTGTACAGGATTATAGAAGAGATGCTATGTAAACATCCAGACAAATGGACGAACGTAGTAGCTGTACCAGAAGTGTTCCATATTTGAATGCTTTAGAGAAAAGCTTATGTTAGCTGAAAGTGGTATTCAGAAACTAGCGACAGCATCTGGTGTCATAGCTCCAGGAAATCTACAAGAGTCACTTAGAGGGCATTCCAACAGGGCAATGAGACTTCAAAAATTAATTGGAATAAAGCCTTCTTGCAACTGCTTATAGAAAGAGCAATTGATGGAGATGAAAGAACATCCTGGATGAAGTCAAGAACACCACTGAGGTAACATCAGAACAACAACTGGACAATTTCATTGCATCTGTAGCCTTCAAGATGTTTTGGATAAGTTGTTTAAGGATAGTTTGACAATGATTCGAATATGACTAATTTTGGCTATCATATATTCTTGATATTGAAATTCTGTTCCAAGATTACCATTGCATCAGAAGCGGAGTAAACTTTCTTGAAAATCTATCAACTTGTAGTACGCTCCTCTTACTGCCAGCGTATGAAAAGGCAAATACCCTGTCTGTTACCTCTCTTTACTATTGAAGAATGTCAACATTATCAGAAGGTCATCCGGCTTGAGCCTTAGATGCCTAAAGACAATAAATAAAATTCAAATTACTATCAATGATAAAAAAAAGCTCGTATGAGTGAACTTTATTCAATCGTATTAAGTGGAAAAAGCTACAGCAAACTTTACCCCAGATCAAATCACCGAGATGACGACAAAAGCAGTCGAAAAACAGAAAAGTGAAGGTTGGATAAACTTTACCACGGACCATACTAAGATTACAATAAACAGCTGGCCAGCTGTGAAGTACATACAAGAGAAGTTGCTGAAAAGTACTGTATTAGAGATAAATGATTATCATCATCCTGAAACCAGAACTTCAAGGAAAATAAAATAATTCCTGATACTTGAATCTGAGTCAGCCAAAACTTCCTTCTGTAAGGAGAGAGGCAAGACTGCCTCTGCAGATATTATAAGAAGTTTGCATGAAACTCATTTAAAGGGGAATATAATAGTAGTAGTTTTGGAACGACTTTCAACAAGCACCAAGAATATCGACAGTAGATATCCAAAAGTAAAACCTTTCATATTTAAACCAGATATAACAAAGACTATAAAAATCAAACATCAGAAACGTATAATGCAAGAGCAGAAAGCATTGAAGCAACTAATTGATGTCATTACTACAGGAGAAATATCTCCTGTCTCTTTGCAGTAGATTTTAGACTACAGGATAATGTCAAAAATCTTCTCCATATTAAACATGTTAAGGTCACCTAACATTTACTATGAAGATCCTTTAATATAGAATTGTAGTCGCTGTGCGCCGGTCATAACATCTTTTATCTCAGGTGTCGTAGATTCTAAACCAGATTTCGACAAGGAATAAGTAGTAAAGATGCCCGCTTTCATGGACCCAGGCTTGTGGGACTAAACTTAACTGGATATCCACCTACCAGGGAGTCTTGCACTCCACCAAATGAATAGTTAGCCACTGAATAAAAACTAGGTATGAATTACGTCACAACCTTTATTCCATATCGTCGTGAATCTCTCTCACCGTTACCTACAATAATCTTTTACATACCTTGGTAAATAAAATATCTCGGATATCCTTTGCTCAATGGTAAGTTCGTTACATAAAGTTATCGTAATAGTACTTGTCTTAAAACCTGGTTTAAACTACAAATAATATGTAGCTTTCGTTAAACAATAGTTTCGTTATGAATATAAATATAAGACATTCATTACTTTAATCAAAATTACGGACGCAATTATGCTTGCCTTCTATCTGCACTTGTTTAAGTAACGTCTCATCACAGTGTCACAACATTCGCACATCACCAGTTGCAGATCGCACATCTTACCAATGTTGACTTCATTATACAATAGTTAGTCTGACTCGATAACAAACTAATATTTATAACATGATATATCAGGTAAAACTCCAGCTTTCATTCCCGCTGTTACATAACATTAGGCTTTGACACATTAGTTTGCGTTAAGTTACGTTGTATTAGCTTGCGTTGAATAACTTTGCTCCCGACATTCAATTACATTGAATTTGCTTGAATTAGCTTAGCTTAAGTCCATTTCATGTACAAATCCCAATTTAAAGCCACGTATACATATAATTACATAGAATGGCTTAACAATAATATCTATATCCTAAATTGAACTAATGCAGGTTGAAACTAAACATAATGAATGTTCCTTGCACTCACCAAACCTAACCTAAACATTAAGTAGCATCAGATGCTACCCATAACACACATGCCCTTGCTCTGAAGTAGAAAAAAAAATACTTAAAGCAAATACTTAATCGGATTACGCTTTTACGCTCTTCCACTGTATCTAATTACGTCATCACGAAGCAAAAACATTTTGTTTTATTCATGACATTTATGATGAAGGCATTCCAACAGGGCATTATGAAAACAAGTCCGAAGCAATATGGACAGAAACGAAAAGCGGAACATCATGGTTCTGTACCGAATATATACCCTGAAAGTGGAAACCGATGCCCTCTGGAGTTCAATGGCCACAGCTTCTTTCAAAACCTGGAAGCAAGCAAGCAAACACTTCCAGAATTCCCACTCAATGAATGGCGTTATTAGAGAGGATTGAGGGAAGATGCCTACAGCAGTGTAATTCCATAACTATGATATTTGATGGAAAACTTGTATGGTGTAAAGGAACTATTCAGTATGCTCTCTAAAGGGCTCTAGAGAATGTCGCGTAATCTGTCGCGTGGAGACGAAGTAAGTCCTTTGAAAAATGAAACTCCTTTTTTTTAGCCTAAAAATAAATTCTTGTCAGTAAACAGTTTAGGATTAGATCTTCTTGAATAGAATAAAGGCATACAAAGCCATTTCTTATCGGTATTCTATGTACGTATTTAATAGAATTTGAATGCCATTTATGACCTTTAGGCAACTATCGCTCAGGCCGGAACTGGGCTGGGGATGAGGATGTGGGAAAGAAGTCGGTCAGGGCCTAGTTACGAAGGCACCATCACAGCATTAACTTTCTGTGACTACGAATAACCCTTAGTCACGATGACCGCCGGGGAGATCGAACCCAGGACAGACCGAACACGAAGTCAACGCTCTCCTAACTGAGCTACGGCTACTCGGTACATGTTCAATAGAATGTATATAATACGTTAAAGTACTATTTTTAATTTCACACAAAAGATAAAGACATTTCTGCATTAAATTGGTGTGTGTTCCATAATCACACTAGGCAGAGAAATCTACGTTTTTCAAGGAATGTCGTCAATGTGGACATTGTAACAAATATTTTCTGAAGTGGTATTTTGTGGTATCCATACTTGTTCATGTATTTTAGTCGTATTTTAGATAATGTAGACCTGAAGTTTCACATTTTAATTTCACTACTATTGTCATATATCTTAATTATAACGTATTAGGCATCTTACCCCAAATGAGTGGGCATCTTACACTGATGTGTTGGGTAAGATGCCTATTTCGATATATCCGTTTAAAGGCCCATACTCCCGTTGTGTATACATTTAGTTTCATGTACTTCCGTCAGTATGAACATGAATGCTCATTAAATATATTTTTGAAAAAAATTGCTTTTCTGTTTCTTTTAATTACTCCACAATGACTCCTATTATCCGTCCAGACTTAAGAGTATACTGTTGCTCTTATGGGTAACAGCTGCAGTTTTACTTATCGTACTTTCCCCTGACTCACACGAATTTTATTTACTATTATCTCTCTTTAAAGATCCCCGTAGAGGTTATATATTTAACACTGATACGAAAATTAATTCTCTAATACATTTCTTCATTTACACATATTTACCTATCTTACATAACGATAGTTTCATTTGAAACACTTTACGGGGAAAGAGGTAAGAAAACTAACAGCGACTGGAGCGTTACCGATCGGCTATGGCAACCCGAAGTGAGAAAACGGCTGCAGCGAACTGTTTCGTTTTTTTTATTTAACTGTCAAACCGGCATCGCTGTTGCCATAAGAGCAACAGTATACTCTTAAGTCTGGACGGATAATAGACTAAAGTGTGTGGCATCTTTCCTCAATCCACTATATGACTAAGAACACGAGAGTTGCAACGATGTTAAAACTGGTGCACCAGTGCAACAGTTTGAAGCACGCGTGCCTTACCAAAGCTGATACTAGAGCCTTCTACCATGTTTCATAGATAAAAGATGATGCTCCATCACGGTCCATTCATGAACAGGTTGACAACACTGACTATTTAGGTGTTTGAAGGGTCCCACAGTCGTGTTTGTAGGATATCGAGGAGTGTTCATGCCGAGTTTGGTACATAAATGTTAAAAAGCATATATGCCTTCGAGGAAAATGCATTTTATAATGTGGCAACACTGGTAACTGGGGTACTTGGGGTTCTGGAAACCTCACAGTGGTTTTTCAAGAGTGTCGAGAATTAAACACGCTAAGTTTGGTTCATATGCATTGAATGATTTAAAACTGTTTTGGAAAATTGAATTTTACTGTAAGATGGCAAAACTGACAACTTGGTAATTTGGGCCTGGGGACCCCACAGTCGTCCTTATTAGGATATTGAGAAGTATTCATGCCAAGTTTGTTGGAGATATTGAACGGTTTAAAGAGCCTTTACAAACCAAACAAACAATCATTCAATTTACATATAAAATTATCCAGCCAGATTCAGTAAGTTCCCCTTATCATCACCAGAGGGCAGCATGTTACTAAACTGCAGTGTCACTTATCGTTAGTTTTAAAAACTTGATCATGCAATAATCGAAAATTGACGACACACAAGATTACAAGCAGATAAAACTGTTTATTTAGTAATAAATGTATTTAAAAGCAAATAAATTACGAAAGCGGTCACTTTTCAAGATGGCGGACAAAATCTCCCCCCCCCCTAAAAAAACAGACTAAATTCTAACCTTAGGACCTAGACTTTCAATCTCTGTCATAAAAAAGGTCTCTTAAAATTATGCACGGGGTTCAAGTTTCTGACTAGACTAAATTTTTTATCATCAATCTACTACTACTACTACTATTATTATTTTATAGTAATTCTTCAGTGAAACATGATATTCGTTTCGATCTTCTCACAGTCGTGTATGATCCATTCGAAATGAGCATATTAAATAAATCATCATCCTTATCCGCGCCGCTGGTGCTCTTCTATTCAACGAACATTGCCCCTGTGGAACAACGAACTGGGACTTAGTGGCAACTGCAATAAAGACAATACCGTGGGAAATTTTTTAAACAGGACACGTGGAGGATGCCATGGATTTCTTTTATGCATGCTTGGACGCTCTTATAAAAAACTATGTTCCAATAAAAAAAGGAAAATCAAGTAAGTTTCCCATGTGGTACAGTCAAGAAACAAAATCCAAATAGCAAACTCATAATGTTTTCATTCAACAACGCAAATTATGTAAAGCTCTCCTCCGTAGAGATTATGATAATTATATTGAATCAGTTTCATCACAAGCTGTAACCAATCCTAAACGCTTCTGGTCTCTTATAAACAGCAGGCGACAAAACTCAGATCTGCCATTTCTAGTTTCATACAATAAACGTACTGCTTCATTCAATGACAGGACGGATTTATTTAATGACTGTTTCTATGACAATTTTAATGCTTGTTCAGATCCTCTATTTTGTCCCGATGTAAAGTCTAAAATTCTCCATTGACTAGCAGAGATAAACACAACCTCTACGGAAGTGTATCGCCTTTTAACCTCTCTGAAAACCTCCAGGGCCTCTGGACCTGACAAAATAAATTCCATATTTCTGATTAAGCTAGCCCAACCATTATCTGCACCTCTCACCATTCTTTTCAATAAGTGCTTTTCGGAGGGTTATTTCCCGAAAGCCTGGAAACAGGAAACATTACCCCGGTTTACAAAAAAGGTGACAAGTTATGTGTTAATTCATATAGACCCATTTCTCTTCTTTCTATCCTCGGCCTAATTTGTGAAAAAAACATCACAGACAGGATTCAAAAACATGTCCTCCCATTTATTTCACCCTTCCAGATTGGCTTTGTACCGAATGCCTCATGTGAAACCAACTTAGCTGTCCTACTGTATAAAGCCACAGATGCCCCAGCAAATAAACAAGAACTTGACGTCATATACCTAGACTTCTTCAAAGCATTTGAAACTGTCAATCACAAACTTCTTATACATATACTTGACTCCAGATTTAATTTACGCGGACCACTCCTTCAGCTTCTTACATCATATTTGTCTGGAAAAGAACAACGTGTGGTTTTTCCTGGTAGCACCTCCAAGTGGCTCCCAGTCAGTGCTTTCAGGTGTCCCTCAAGGAAGCTCTTTAGGGCCAGTTTTATTTTCCCACTACATTGATGATTTATGTGAAAAGATAGATACTTCCTGTTCTGTACTTCCCTACGCTGATGACTGCAAAATTTTTAAGATCATTAACTGTATAGAAGACACTTTCTTCCTTCAAGCCGCTATAGATTCTGTTCAAATATGGTGGAATAATTGGTTACTGAAAGTCAATCCGTGTAAAACTGCTGCAATGCATTTCTCACTCAAAAACTCATTCTACAAAATGTACGTATACATTATCCTCATCTATTATACCATGGGTAGACCATTACAAAGACCTTGGTATCACATATTTGATGAAAAACTCAGTTTTACTCCTCACATTGAATTCGTAACTTCTTGGACGTCTCTACAGGTTTACCGATATTAAAGATTTCAGAACTCTTCGGTCATATTTTCTCACTTGTGTACTCCCTACTATCGAGTATTGTTCATCTATCTGGTCATCATATGGCTTGTGAAACTAACTTATCTAAATGGTACAAAGTACAAACTTTCTTTATCCGTATTGTGCAACACAGGATACCCAACCTCCAACATAATTGTAATGCAGACATTTTGATTTCTCTTGACTTGAAAAACATAGACACGCGATGAAAACTAAATGACTTAAAATTTATTTATAAAATAATGCAGAGCACACTCAGAACCAACGACCTTCTTCCGCTTTTTAACCTAAGAGTACCCAGACAAAATACCCGTTCCCAACACCATTTCTACCTCTCAAAACCTAGATTGTGCTTGGTCCAACGATCTCTCGTATACAGATTGTCATATCTTTACAATACTCTTCCTATGCCACCCAGATTTTTGCCTCAGTAAAAGTAAATTTCTAAAAAATTGTTATGAGAGTCTGGAACGAAAAAAAATCTGAGCTTATTCCTACTGTCTAATTATTTGTTGTTGTTGTTATTATTGTTATATCACATTGTTACAAGAACGGTGTAAAATGGCCTTTGCTGTATCCGTGCTAACTTCTAATAGATAAAATAAATAAATAAATAATTTAAGGTACACGTTCTGGCTATAAATTTTTCGTCCCTCACTTGCTTTGATACTGTCCCAATACGATTGGAGTCTGCATACGATGTTTCAACTCTTCTGATGTTCTCAAATACTGAAAATTAACTAAACATTTACCGAAACTAAAGAAAGAAATGAAGGAAGGCGCTCGACTGATTGACTGAATTTACTATTAACGTCCTAAAAGAGAGGGTTCGTTTCTGAGGAAGACAACAGAAACACCTTTTGGTAAAATGGACTACGAAAAATTCCGTTCAATGGACCCGGCGGTTATTGAACCCATCACCACACTAAACAAAAGGAATGCGCTCACTTATCAGCTTCCCCGATGTCAATTGTTTTTAACTGAATTTATTTTAGGCAACTTTGGCTTAGGCTGGCTGGATGATCATGGGATGAATTGGTAGAATGAAGAAAGTGGGAGGAAACGGGAGCAGTCCTAGAAAACCCACGCACACGGTGTTTGTCTACCACAAAACCCACATGGTATGAGCAGGGATCGATCCGACGATCCCTAGCACCAAAGGTGAACGCTGCATCCAAATATATTTTAAAATGCACCCCTCCTGGACGATGCCTATACTATAGCCCTGTCTGAGATTATGATACAGAAATCAGTGAAGATATATGAAAAAGAACTAGAACATAAAGTCGTAGGTATAAAAGCACTGAAAACGTATAAACGCATTGAAGAACGGTACCAAAAAGTAAAATCGGTAATTTAGGTGTAAGGTTTGTAAGTAATGAGTAGCTTATTCGTAAATAAACCACACAAGTACACAGGGGAAACTGGAATTTTTAACAAGAACCTAATAAAAATGTGGTTATGGATTATGTATGATAAAAATAAATTTATAACATAATATTCTTAAATTTGATAGTATTTTTAAGAATTATGATAATACAAGTTACATCAACTCGAGGTTTAAATTATATAATATCAATGTATGATAAATATATCAACTAAATCTTGAAAGAAGTCCACAGAAAAGAACCTCCAGCTCATTAGAACAGGAATTAATAAAATGCACACTTGTATGAAAAATAATTGACTTGGATGGATGTCGTTCGACAATTAATTGATCGTTAAATTATACTGAAAAATTGTCCTTTTAATGAAAAGCGAGTAGAATAAATGTGATTACATGTAAATGATTTTATTCAAATTCACCCAAATAGCAGTGGTTACTAAAATTATAAATAGTTTATCTCCTAGATTTTGGAATGATAGCAAGATCTTACTAAATAAAATATTTAATTTAAAATGTATGACAGACATGAGTATTTAAGGATTCTCGAACTGCGGAGCTCTAACCAACACTCAAACATCCAGATGTAAAAAAAATCAGATCCTAGCCAAACTTTATATATCGATGGAGTATCTAGCTAAACCCTTCTACATTTATTCTAATACCTGCCGTCCAGCACGAAAGGGCGTAATGAGCGAGGTCTGACGTACGGAGAGTACTACAATTCTGTGAATAGTCTTTCAAACAGTCCTCGTAGAGCAAGCGGGAGAGCGTTGGCTTACCGTGCGAAAGATCCGGCGTTCGAGCCCTGGTCATAACATTTCTTTTGTACTTTTTCTGTTGCACATGTACATTAAAACTAATAATGACGACAGAATTCTTGAGGAAGTGAAACGCATAATAATTTAGAGTATCAAATAATAATGGAATTCACTGGAATCATTCGGAAATCTAATGGATAATATGTATTTAATTCTTATAGCAGGGTATGTTTCACAGCTGTTTTTAGGCCATTCCAAGAAATAGTACAGCAACAAAACTGCGTCAATGACCTTTCAGCCTGTTCCCATTGTTATACGCACAACAATGGAAATGATTGAATGTGACGTGAAAAGCGGGAAAAATCTGTTGCAAAGGATTGAACTACAGCCATAAGTTTTTCCTTCGGCTTAAAAATACACACACACAAAATAAAGTGCAGAAATGTTCCAAGGCCGAAAATTTACATAATATACCAATACTTAACGATGAATTTAAACGGACATTTTACTATTTTAAACTGCTAGGTACCTGTATACAATGCTATTAAATGTATGAAAGTTTTGGAATGTGAATCTTTCATTGGCTCTTTTTAAATGAATCTGAGGGCAGAGTTACATGATTTATTTGGTGTACCAGACAAAACCAAGGGTAGCCTCAGTGGAACAGACCTACTCAAACTTAAACTGCCTATTTACTACTGAATCTTTGCAACTATACAAATATATAATACCGTGATCTTCAAGAATATGGAATACTAGAATTATAAATTTTATTATTAATAATATTATTAGTAATAAAGGAAGGGGCTCCACAGTCTAGAGGTTAGAGCGTTGAACTCATGTCCGCGTGGTCCCGGGTTCAATTCCCGGCTTGAGTCCCACTTTTCGGCGTCCACCCAGCGTCATAAGGCAAATTGGGGAGTCACGTGAATAAAGACGTGACACGCCTGTTCGTGGTTAGTTAGGTACGCGCAGTGCTGACCACACAGCCGTTACTCAGGTGGACGTAGTTCCACCAAACACGGACAGATGGCGTTGAGGCAGGCTCACGGCCTATAGGCCTGTTACGCCAGAGTGTTTTTTTTTCAGTAATAAAGGGTAGAGATTACAAAGATACAAGGTAAACCTGTAAATTAGTAACCATTTTTAAAATAAGAAACTGTAGCAACTGTTTCGCCACAATATAGTCTAGTAATCCCACATTTGCTTTCTGAGACTGAGAAAACTAACAAGTATTATTTAGTCCTACTTAGATCCAGACATGTCTTGCAACAAAGTCCGCAGTTAAATTTGAGATTTACCGGGAGCAATTACCACTGCTTTGTACGGATTTAAATAAGACTAAGACTGGATTATTTGAAATCAGAACTAAAAGCATCAATGCACAATGAAAGCGAATAATTTATTAATCCCTGTTAAATGTAAATTTAAGTAAACATTAAATTTACCTCATTAGCAATTTCCTCCTTGTCCTCTTGCACTTTTATTGGTCGTTGTAGAATGTTGCAGTCGTCTGTATATCTTTCAGTTGAGGCCATGACTTCCATATCTTTCAATAGATTCACCGCAATTAGCTATCATACACCATTTTCCTTTTGCACGATCACTTGGGAAGATTTCCAAGCGTTTATTTCACAGCTCACCCAGTGCTAAGCGAAGGTACGAATAAAACTTAAATTAATTTTAGTTTTCAAATTACTGATTCAATATTATGGAAATGAAAAGCAGCATTTTCTTCCTGGAACAAAATAAAAACAGGAAAGTTACATTTGTTTTATAATTAATTATGAATTAATTACGATTATAGGAATTTCAGTAGTTGCTTTTAATGAGAAAGATACAAATCTAAGGTATTTTGGAGAAGAATAAATTTCAATATCTCCCCACGAACTGTGAAAATCTATGATGTCTAAACAGGTTTGCCAACTCGAAAAAGTGAAAAGTAGGGACACTTTCGGTACATGAAGCTGTAGGCAGGGAGGGCGCTACAGAGAGACTACGGTGTGCTGAAGACCCGGAAAATCTACCTTAAGCATCCGGTTTCATCAGTATTCGTTATTTTATACATAAGTTATAAATTTAAGTCAGCCCGCGCTTTATTTTTACAAATAAAATATTGTAGTTGCCTCTTTTTTATTATATATTTCTTATCCTAGCATCGCTGCCTGTACGACTTCGAATGAACAGAAAAGAAACCGTAATGAAAACCAAAGATTAAAAGTGCGTTGGCGCTAAGGATTTGTGCCTTACGCCGTTCTAGCTCTCAGGTTCAGAAATCTGGAGACTTGACACACATTAATGACACCCGAAGTTTGACTATGTATTTTGAAAGCTATCAGTATTACCGAACAGACGAAAACTAAAACCGAGTGAGCCACAGTTATCTAAAGGCAATAAATAAGTTCAAATTCAAGCTGAAATTAAAACTTTTACTAATGCATTTTTCCGTAATTAGTGGGTAAAATTACTAAAATATAAAAGTGTGGGAACGTTTACGTGTCCCGCCAAAGTCGTGGCGGGACACTTTTCGAAAAGAAGGTACAATCACGACAACATTTGGAGGGTGCCACCTCTACGTCTAAACAATATTTTTTTTTTTAATGAATTTGAAAATCAACACGTGAAAATGATATTGCCTTTTCATATGCCTTCATTAATCGTACAATATAATCAGTATAAAGACCCCTTCGGGATTAAGTCAAGAGTGACGCAAGAATTCTACTCGCAAAAGAAGTTATATCCATTTTGCGAGTTACTTTCTTTGTGTCACTATGACGGAAGTGTTTCAGTTGTAACAAAATTAGAAGATTTAGTATTTTTGCGCCATAGTGACATAAAGAAAATAGCTCATAAAATTTATATAACTTTTTTTGTGAGTGGAATTCTTGCGTCACTCTTGTCTTCACCCCGAATGGTTTTTTATACTAATATCACTTATTTTGTAAGGCTGCCTATTCAAAAAAAAGTACACAGTCTTCATATAAAAGGACGATTTCGGGCCGTATCTCGAAAACGGTAACTCCTATAATCAAAATAAGCTTCGAATTATTCCAACTAGTTGGGGACCGCAATTGACCCCTAAAATCCCCAGTGCCAACCGCTTTGGGCTAAAGCAAAAAGACAGACAGAATGACAGAGGTCCTTTTCCATCATTTGTGAAAATTCTGTGATTGGGCTAAAAAGGTTATAACTTTTGAATCCCGTTACCGATTTTGACGTGTGATACACCGTTTGAAAGGTATTGAAGCGTAGATTACGATTCCGCAAGCTTCGGTCGCCTATATGGTCTGTGGTAAGTGCTATCACCAGAAATATAAAATTCTGATTTTTTTTTTCAAACAGCCCTAGGGGGGCCCAGGGAGGTCCTACCGATCCATTTTTTCTCTGTGTCTTAGTATGGCAAAGAGCTTTCAAATGCAGCTTCAAGCATCACTACCGTTCTTGGTGATAAATAAGAAACTAATTACGTATTGCAAATGGGCCTTTTCATCTCAAATCGGGCAAAGGGGTGTCAAGTGACCATGAGCAATATCGTTCAAAAAAATATATGTGAAAGGCTCATGTGTGTAATGAACATTCCCATGATATTTCAGAAAAATATCCAATGGGGACAAAGATATCCACATTCCAAGATGGCGTCGCGCCCCGAAAATGACACCAATGAAAATACAAGAAATCAGCCATAACTCAGGAACTGTTACAGATACAGCAATGATTTTTGCACCGTTGCAAAGCAAATTAAATCTACATATAGTTGTGGCAAGCACGTTGCAGTACAGCGAAAGGAATTGTGGGAATTAAGGAAAATGGCGGGAAAAAAAATGCAATTTTCAAAAATCAATAACTCGAAAACCCCACCCTCAATTTTTTTGAAAAATCGCGGAAATATCCAGAAAAGGGTACACTATAATATAAAAACGTAAAAAACGGTAGTATTTTGGTAGTATTTTTACTATGACGCATAATGGAAGATGATAGAACATGGTTTGTGGCAAACATGTACGCATACTAACGACAACCTAGCGAAGTGTGCACACATTTAAAAACAAGGGAAGGCATCCAATGGAAGATAAGAATATGTACAGTACTCACCAATGTAATTAAACCCCTTTCCAAATGCTTAATGCTGCCTCAACCTGCTCTAAGTCTGTTGACTGAAAGGTGTGCAACAGACCTGTGTTTGATAGGAACAGGGGAATGAGTCATTTTAAAAAGGACATTCTTCACACACACTCGGCATCTGTCATCATGTTGTGGCCATCGGAATCCACTTGCTGGACTATGTGGATGCATGAAATTGACAGTAACATCATTATGCTCAAAATGTACACGAGTCACCATCCCAACCCACCAATTATCATCGTAAACACATGCAATACATTCATTCTGAGAAAAGTCACCGACATGGAAGGACTTTACTTGGGAGCACACTGGGAAGAAAACAACCTGACCTGTGTGATTCGCGTGTCTTGCCATAGTTAGACTGCTGGAGCTTGCAACCCAAACGTGGTGAGATTGAATGCCAGCCGCCGCTGGTACTTTTGTCCATTCATTCTGTTTTCTAGCTCTGAATCCAGCAAGTTCGTCAAATGACACATGTAGTAAAGTAATATTAGGCACATATTTACCGACTTCACCAATAAATGTTATACAATTTTGAATTAACGTGCCCTTACTTCGCAAGTTATGTGTTGATGCAAAATGTTTCACCGGCCCACCAATGCCACCACAGGGCCCTTTGCCATGTCCTGTTGCACTGAATAACCATTTATGCTTCATTTCATTCATATTTTTTCCAAACTCAAATAGCTGATACCTGTTTTTAAAATGCGATGCCGCTCCATCTGAAATATAAGTAACAGTCTGCCAATCGATACCACCTTGAACTAGATGTTCCCGTACCTTGTGGATTGCAGGTAGAGCATGGGCACTGTCCACGAATTCAACTGTCTATAGAACCTAATATTGCTTTACAAAGTATCACCTGCCGCCCTTGCTGAATTCAGTGCTGGAAAAGAGAATGATAGAAGCAAGTACCATCAGCGTCTGGCACACAACATACATAGAGCAGTTGAGGCAGCATTAAGCATTTGGAAAGGGGTTTAATTACATTGGTGAGTACTGTACATATTCTTATCTTCCATTGGATGCCTTCCCTTGTTTTTAAATGTGTGCATACTTCGCTAGGTTGTCGTTTGTATGCGTACATGTTTGCCGCAAACCATGTTCTGTCATCTTCCATTATGCGTCATAGTAAAAATACTACCAAAATACTACCGTTTTTTACGTTTTTATATTATAGTGTACCCTTTCCTGGATATTTCCGCGGTTTTTCAAAAAAATTGAGGGTGGGGTTTTTGAGTTATTGATTTTTGAAAATTGCATTTTTTTTCCGCCATTTTCCTTAATTCCCACAATTCCTTTCGCTGTACTGCAACGTGCTTGCCACAACCATATGTAGATTTAATTTGCTTTGCAACGGTGCAAAAATCATTGCTGTATCTGTAACGGTTCCTGAGTTATGGCCGATTTCTTGTATTTTCATTGGTGTCATTTTCGGGGCGCGACGCCATCTTGGAATGTGGATATCTTTGCCCCCATTGGATATTTTTCTGAAATATCATGGGAATGTTCATTATACACATGAGCCTTTCACATATATTTTTTTGAACGATATTGCTCATGGTCACCTGACAACTTTTTTGTGATTTTGCCCGATTTCAGATGAAAAGGTCCAAATACATTATTATTTAAAGATCAAGCTAAATCATGTGTAGCAAAATTAGATATATAAATTATAGAAAAACGAGAAAAATTAAGTGCACTTCAAAATTGTTCGAGGTGGCCTAGAAGTTAGTATGCGTGGTCAAGGGTTTACTGAACAGTCGGGTTTGGGATGTTTGAAAAATCCATAAAACATGAATAGTGAGTCAATAGGAAATTGACACGCATGTTCCGTATTAATTACATCAAGTATGCAAGTGGCAAAAATATTAGATGCATTTGGCCAACTTAAAACAAATCGATATTTAACATTTGAAACTTCCTTCCATTCAAAATACAAGTCGTATTCATGCACCCATTTTAAAAGGAATTGAACATCTTTGTAGATTTAAAAATATTACAAATGCAGCTATTAAGGAACTCGCATAAGCTGAAGCTAGTTCGCTTATATCCTTGGAAGCATGGAATTGAACAACGGAAATATATTTCAGTTTTACAGCAGCCTCCTGGAAACATTTTCCAGTATAAAACTCTTTGCTTTGAAATGGGTTGTACAATTTGGAAGCACATATATCAGCGAGAAAACATTTCACTCATGAGTCATCGAAAAAAAAGAGTACTTTTTTGCCTTACTGGATACACAAGATATGTAACATACAAAATATTTATTAGACCTAGATACAATATATTTACACACGTGTATGCTAGTTACGCAAATATCAACCTTGAAGATTGAACACCAGCCGTGCCTCCATTTCTCTAGCAATGCGGCCCGCGTCTTTTAACAGTTCAGCTGATTTTGGTTTGCGTATCCGAAAAGTTGCCGGGCCCCTGCTCTATACCATTCCGACACTTCTATTAACACCTAGCCACAGCCAGAAATACAGAAAGTGTTACGACAACTCTTGTGACTTTATTATTTTGTAAAATATGCACTCGAGTTGACTAACACACAACAAACATGGCGGAATACTAATAGCAATACATCCTGTTAGGAATGACAATATTCTGCTTTAAAAATCACGGACAGTATGTCAAGCGAGTGAAGGCGGCTTAATTAAAGTCAGATTAGATACTCCTTTTCATTAGACGCGATGCATACGACGCTTAATACAAATCCATGTGCTCGCCCCAACGTGCAAGCAGTTAAAAAGTCCAAAGTACTTTTTACTTTCATTTCACACTTCCATGAGCCGAAACTTTTTTTTTTTCAATTTTTGCGGGCCATAACGTAAAGTGTGCTCGAAATAATTAGCATTCCTTACATAAGTAGTAACTATGCTTTATTATTTCGGATAACGTTTACTTTATCTACTCCAAAGAAAGCAAAATTTGCAGGGTGCCACTTCTACGTCTAAACAATATTATTTTTTTAATGGATTTGAAAAACACCTGAAAATGATCTTGCCTTTTCATATGCCTTAATTAATCATATAAAAACCTCTTCGAGGTTGAGACAAGGATGACGCAAGAATTCTATTCACAAAAGAAGTGATATCCATTTTGCGAGTTACTTTCTTTGTGTCATTATGACGGAAGGGTTTCCTTTGTAATAAAATTAGGAGATTTAGTATTCTTCCGCCATAGTGACACGAAGAAAGTATCTCGCAAAATGGATATCACTTCTTTTGTGAGTAGAATTCTTGTGCCACTCTTCTCTTTACCCCGAAGGGGTTTCTATACTGATATCACTTATTTTGTAAGGCTGGCTATTAAAAAAAAAAAGTGCATAGTCTTCATACAAAAGACGATTTTGGGCCGGGATCTCGAAAACGGTAACTCCTATCAACAAAATAAGCTTCGATTCATCCCAATTTGTTGGAGCCCGCAATTGACCCCCCGAAACCCCCGGTACCAACCACTTTGGTCTAAAACAGTACTTTTCATTCTCATTTCACACTTCCATGACCCGAAACTTTTTTTTTATTTTTCAATTTTTGCGGGGCATAACGTAAAGTCTACTCGAAATAAATAGCATTCCTTACATAATTAGTAACTTTGCTTTATTATTTCGGGTAACGTTTACTTTATCTACTCCAAAGAAAGCAAAATTTTCAGGAGAAAGACAATGTTAAGAGTAGGGGCCATACTCATAGTTTAGTTGTTTGAGCATTGGACTCATATCAGCGTTGTTCCGGGTTCAATTCCCGGCTGGAGTCCCACTTTTCGGCGTCCACCCAGCACCGTGAGGCAAACTGGGGAGTCACGTGAATCAAGACGCGACAGCCACTCAGTCTAGAAAGCCCTTAACATGCCTGTTCGTGGCCAGGTGGCGCGCAGTAATGACCACACTGCCGTCACTCAGGTGGACGCAGTTCCACGAACCGCGGACAGATGGCGTTGGGTCAGGCTCAGGACCTTTCGATCTGTGAAGCCCGTGGTTATTTTACAGATAGTGTCAAGGGAGTGTGTAGCATATTGAAAAACAAATTAGAACAAGTTCTGGAGTCATGAAGAAGTGTAATAAGGATGAAAGACGTAGATATACATGGGATTATATAAGCTTCCGCCATGGGTGAGGATTGGGAGTAACTGATTCGCAAACTATGAAAAATGCGTACATATCAATATAACCATACCTGAATCAACTGGAGTGCGTATTTTACGAATTAATTGTTATAGTGTGGTTTCCGTGACAGATATTATAATATCGCTATCTGCCGAGTTATGCGTATGGAAGTGTCAGGGATAACTATTTGAGTTACGTTCGGCATACAGCATCCACGTTCGGAAGATGTACCGCTAACCGAACTAAGGCTGACCTTACCTTACCTAACCTAGCAGAAAAATGGATATAACCTGAATCTGGAGAGACTTAAAGTGGATGCCATATACCGAATAAAAGCCAATTATTTAATAATAGGAAGTGTAAAGCGTAATATTGGTCAGTAATTGGCTTAAATTTGGAGCAGATAAAGTAAACTTTATCCACTAATTCTAACAAACCTAACCGGAAATCAGTAATATAATATATAGGGTAGAACTTTATATTTCTAGTGTCTCACATTTTTTTGGCTGCCACGAAATACACCCTTCTACAACATAGCAATGCACCCTTGGACGCTATATGAGATATTTTAAAAGACACACTCAAATTCTCGATTCATATGATATTAGGCCAATATTATATTTGAAGAATTTATAGCAGGCAATTTGCCCTGTTATAGCAGACAGTAAATATCTTCACAGTTTTACCTCTAGATGTTTATAGTTGCTTACTCTTGACTCAGCTATTACATTCAGATAAATTTTTAATTCACCCACATTACCATTATATATATCCAAGTCCTTGTACTTGATATTTAGGTTCCGGCTTGCCCTTGCACTAGAAGTATGGGATGGTGGGCAAAAAATAGCATAACTGTTATGTATAACATTTATTTTTGCTATATTGTTATAATTATTACGCCTTTTGGAAAATAACAGTTATATATGTAAGTTTAGATAATAACAACCGGATTGTTTGTTAGCTTGACTGCCAAGCCGATAGTCTTGTTTGTTATTTACCTTTTGGAAATTCTTGAATTTTACTCGCTTTAGTTCAGTTAATTTCAGAAATATAGCTGTGCTCAACTGATTCCCTGTGAAAGTTAGTTTCTATCTCAAGCACTATGATGCGTTTTTGTATTCCTTAAAAACTAGATAAAATGAAATTGATTTGAGTAACAGTAAGACATAAGAATAAGCACTGAGTTTATTTCAGTTGATAAAATGTTTAACACTTATACAATATGACCTTTGTACAGGCCGACAGCAAATATACTGAGTACATAAGTTACATTGTTAGAAAATCATTTCTTTTAAATTTTAGAATATGGATAACAATCGCATGTACAACAAAATTAACCTTATTACATGCCAAGCTAGCTCACCTAAGTGAGATATTTACTAGATTTAAGATTCACCCATTGAAGGAAGACAATAAACTTTAAACATGTTATAATGTTTATAAAAACCACTCTAGAATTCGAAATATAAAAGGGAGTATGATGAGACTATATGAGGTATAAGAAAAGTATCCTTTAGGAGTAATGGAGGAAAATTATAATCAATGAATGAAAGAAGTAAATTGACGAAAAATATTGTGATGAGCATGATTGTAGAGATCCAAATGGTGCTGGAGTCGCATTTTGAAAAGTGCAACGTCAGCACTATTATCCTCTTGTACTACATAATCTAAAACTTCAGAAATTAACCAGGATAGAAATTTGTTGCGGGTTCGGTGATAGAATTGGTACGTGGGATTGATGAGGAGATTAGGAAAGAGAAAAGGTGCACTTATTTGATGTATGAAGACATTAATGATACTTTGCAAGTAACTGAATAATGGATTAAGTGTGTTACATGGCGATACATAATGAAAGACTGAATCTTGACCCCCACATTTTGGACAAAGGACGTCAGTATTAGGCTGAAAAGTACTTAATTTACTACGCGTTGGTAAAATATTATGTAATATTCTATACCACAAATTAGATACAGTAGAAGACATGCGTACACTATATAGATTTTGCCATATAATTAATTGATCACAGCGTGATTTGGCGTAGAGTGCATGAAATTGTGGTTGATAATAAACTTTGAATAAATGTTTATACCAATGTTGGACTGTCCAATCCGTAGTAGTGGAATCAGCTATGGATGCATAACATATGTGTAAAAAGGGTTCTATGAAATCGTGTCCCAAGACATACCACGGTTTAATATTAATCGGGGTTGTTAAATCGATGAAAAATAATATGATTTGATAAAACACGTAACTGATGTTGTGAGGGGAACTGGTGAGACAATGAGCAAGGCGATGGATTAATAATGCCATCCCCTGTAATTCGATATTTTTTAAGTGCATGCCACCTTCATGATAATGATTATACAGAACAATACGATTTACCCTATAAGAATAACCATACCAGATAAAATAACCTGTGTATTTTTTAATTTTCGCTAGAATACAAGGTGGAAACGTAAAAATTTGAAGAAAATAATACAATCTACTAAATACATATACATTAATAAATTTGATACGGGCTGCTAATGTAGTGAACACAGATTGAAACTTTGTTGTTTGGTGAATTAAATGAGTAACCAGTTTGTTTGCTGTTTGCATTCGCGTTAGTCTTAAAGACTTTTGCCATGTAATACCCAACACTTTTAGTTCAGTTACTATAGGAAAAATAGATTGAAAATTGGAATGATAATGAGTGGAAAGTAATAACAATTTTGACTTTTGAGTATTTAGTTTAAAACCTGCAGTGTGTTGCAAGATATTGAACAGTTGATAAATAGATTCTAATTCAACCTGAGATCGTACAACGATTCCTATATCATCTAAATATGAATGAATGGTATACTGTGCAGACTGAAAGGACCATCCTTGTAAGTTCGTGGCTAAGTGCCACGTGCTATTATAGGAATCAGTGCGATTGTAAACATCAAACTTGATTCTGGACTACCTTGTAACAAACCATTTGTAACAGCAAAAGAAGGGGAAAACCACTGGTTAATTTTCAATTGTATTGTTCTATTTAGTAACACGTTTTGATACAACATTATAAATCTTGTGGGAAAGTTCATTAATTTCAACACTTGTAACAAATATTCATGTTTAATATTGTCAAAGGCCGCCATACAATCAAGACTCAAAAAGGCAACGTCAGGTAGATTTATGACATTTTGCACTCTTAAGAATTCTTTCATATTGATTAAAATTTCATATTTAGGAATGCTATTGGGTAAGCCACTTTGTACCGGGTATAGAATAGATGACAGAATATTACACATACGGTTATAAATTAGTTTCATGAGAATCTTATGTTCACAGGTTATCATTGTTAAAAACCTTAAATCAGAAACTTTGGTGATGAGAGAAGGTGCTTTAGATTTTTTTATAAGAATACCAATCCCTAGAAGAAATTCTTTTGGTAATAGTGTTCCTTTCCATAAATCATTATATAGGTCTAATAAAATGGGATTAAGACTTTTTTTTAAATGTAACGAACCAAGAAGCCGGTAGTCCGTCTGGTCCAGCAGAAGCAGAAATATTTAAGGTATTTACAACAGTACTTACTTCGTCTAAGGTGAAAGGTTTCATAAGTATATCCTGATCGTGTATTGTTAATTGTGGGATATAAGGTTGTAAGTCCAAAAGAACGTCAGTTAAATTTTCAACATCAGTGGGTTGTTGGAAGTGTTGACGGTATACTTGAGCTATTGCAGGGCCCACTTGGTCACCCTCATAAAGAACTTCGTTGTGATCCATAAATTTAGGAATGGTAGTTTGTTGACGTTCTTTAACAAATAATAACCTTTGTAAAATCGACGGTTCTTCAGTAATACCCACTTTTTTAAGAGCTGATGTACGACAATATTGATCCATTCTTTGAGCATACAATTGATAAATCAACGCTTGATACTGTTTAATTTTAGGTAACATATTATTGGTTGCAGAATGTAAGTAAATTGCTTCCTGTAACAATTTATGTAAATAAAAGGTTTGTTTTCGATACTGAGCCTTACGCTGCTGCATATAAGATTTAGTAACATACAAAATGCGTTTCTTAAGCATCAACCAGAGTTCAGGAACACTTTTATAAGAAAATTTTTGTTTTAGCTTAACAAAGTCGTTGCATATCATATGAATTTCGTTACAATATGTGTCTGATTGTAATAATTCCGCCTGAAAATACCATCTGTAACAAGATTTAAAAAAATTGTTGCCGGTAAAGTAATGACACTAACAAGTAAAGAGTGATCAGACCATGCCAATTTGGTAATATCAATACGTTTTAAGTGTGAAATAAGATCTTGAGTACATAATATTATATCTAAGCGGCTAGATCCTTGAGAATAATGGAAAGTATGACCAGGCAGATGTTTGTTAAAATATGGCCATATATCAGTTAAATGAAACGTATTTATAAAGTTTATATAATTTGCTAGGGGGTAACAAAGAGGTACTATCCTGTTCGCGATAGTACATATTAATATCTCCTAAAATAATTACTGGATGTTTATGATATTGTATGAGAAGTTCAGCTAAATCTTTAAGTAAGACATTATGACTATAAGCCGCATTTTGTGAGCCACTCTTTCCATATATACCTATTATGAGAAGCTTTTGGAGAAATCCATAAATCATCCGTCCTGACGGATGTGAAGTTACATGAGTTAGGTTAATATCTCTATGATACATAATTGCCACTCCACGGGCTTCAGTGACAATGAAATTGTTGATACATTCGTATTGTAAAGAATTAGGTTTAAACAGGACTGTTTCAGTTAAAACAATAATATCGATGTTTAATTGTACCAATTGTTGGTTTAAATAATTCCACTTGGTAAGGTTACTAGTTCCAGCGACATTGAAAGTAGCGAAAGTGTAAGCTTCTATTTTAGTCATGAACAAGAGCACCAATACATAATAACACATCTTGCGAAACAATGAAATAAATAACTTACTCTAGATAAAGTATAAAATTAAGTATTGCTAGTACAGTTAACTCACAAAAGTAGGCGGACCGGGAGAATTGATAGCTACTAAAAGAAAAAGTAGCCATTACGTAGACATTAGGAGATGAATCACGTTCAACAGAAGAAGGACACACGGTAACTTGGATGTCACTG
>JAGDQP010005791.1:59431-76008 GCA_022664845.1 Lepisma saccharinum | reverse complement strand
ATGGTTTTGTTTGTTTTCAACTTATTTTAAAGGAACGAATCTTTCTGTCCGAAAAGCTATTAAAGGACTTTCGGAACCGAATTTCCTTTACAATAAAGTGACGTATTAATGGTACTGCTCTTTTATGATTTAAACGTGTAATGACTGCTATTTTGTAGCTTCGTAAATTACGCCTAATATAAGTGAAAACCTAATTCACTTCTTATCGCCCACCCACTCGGGATTATATATTATTGGAAATTTTATTTCGGAAATACTTTTAGACTGCAACACGGAAGCGTTCTATCGCCGCTATGCCCGTCTGTCTGTCTGCCGACAATTTTCAACTCAGTAACTTCTAGGGCTACGGAGGTGGTTGGAATGTCGTTCGAAAGATCGCGGCAATACTTATCCAGCAACACCCAAATTGGACGCTCTCTGATGAATCATGCGATGTTACAAAATAAGAATTTTAAGGAATATGGCTTCAGAGAACAGAATTTCCGAGTGGATACCTTATAAGAAATGAATTAGATTATGAATGATAATAGGCGTTAAATAAGACTTAACGAAGCTTTTTCAAAACATTTAACATAATCTTCATTTCAGATGGAAATCATAAGCATTTATGTATTAATTTATCATAAGAGAAACAAGTGAACATTGCGATTCAATTAACCATGGCGAAGGCTCTCAGGTTCCTTCATAGCATATCAACCAAATACATTTTCAACACTGGTAATTAAGGTGATTTGGAACTGGAAACCCTTTAGTATTTTTCTATTATGCCCGACAATATTTGTGCAAATATTATTGCGAATATGTGTAACAGTATGAAAGCAATTTGAGCAACTGAAATCTATTTAGAAATAGCCGTGACAACTGGGCTGCTTGAATGCGGTGTCATCCACAGTATTTTTGTATTGCTTCTGATACCCTTTTGTTCAAACTTTAAGGAACGTGTGTCCATGTGTCAACCAGTCCCTTGATTTAACTGATCTGAATTGAGGTTACTTCCGTAGGCAAGGGCATTGTCCGGATACCCACGCCCTAGCTATGACCCTGGTGGTTAAAGTTCCCAGTGTGCGAATTAATGAGGTTGAGGGGAAATACCCTAAGTGAGTCTCCATGTGAGATTATGCATAATATTAGGTCCATAGTGTTATTTTGTTATCAACAGGATCGCCCAGCTTTTAAAATAGTTTAATTCGCACACTAAAGTTAACCAATAAATGGTACAGTCACGGAAAAAAGGTATTCCGGGAGTCTAGCAATTAAGTAGTCTAGGGTTTAGTATTTAGTTTCTATTTAACTTATATTTATGGATAAGATCGGCACCCTTTAGGCTAAGCATGTCATATCCGCTCCTCAGGCATGTCACGGCTGAAATATAACTGTCTGTCTGCTAATAAATATATTTTTTTAAAAAGTACTAAATATGTTTTTATTCAAGTCCCGTAATACCTTATTCCGTGACTGTATGCTTACCTTATCTTGCAGGGCCTAAAATTGAGTGGAGTACTCCACACTTTGTGAAACTGTAGGAAAGGATTGTGGAACTATAATTCTTAAAGTGTGGAGTGGTATTAATGTGAGTACCTTACTTTTCTCGGATTATGCATTTAAACGCGTTTAGTGTGTCAAATTAAGTCTTACTGATTCAATGCATTCATTATGCAATGGGTTACTCAATTCCAACGTAAAAAAACTTTAATCATTACTCCCACCCTTTCGTTTTTCTTGATTTCATTAGTCTTCATTTGTTCAGAGTTAGTATGGAGGTCCTGAGTAGGTATAGTTAAATGCTTAAGCAAGTGTTCGCGATCTTGACCAACCATATTTATCTCAGCTTTTAACATTAGAAACATTTCATCAAAGCTGCCTTCAGTAAATTTAAAATTAACCTCAATTCGGTTAACTTGCTTTTTTCGACGAGCTTCACTGTAAGTTTGTTGGCATTCTCATTACAACGTTTTGTTACGTATTTCAACGTTCTATTACCGACTTTATGAAAACTGGTCAAAGTAAACAAAATATGTGAAAACATGTTACGCATCTCAGTGTACGTTCCATGTTCCTTCTCTTTTGAGCTTACTGTACCCGTTGCTTTGTACGTTTTAGCTGCTTACATTTTGTCCAAATCTCTTAAAAAAGTTCTCGATATGATTTAAAACATTCTTCTTGCAATGTAGTCTTGATCGACTTCACACTTTCATCCTGACTATAAATAATTTCTACTTACAAAAGTATCATTCTATTAGTCACATCATTTTATTAGTTACATAATTAAAATCTCTTTTTGAAACTTCCGACAGGAAGGGTCAAAACGCCATACATGTAAATGATATTTTGACTTAGATTATTTACGTACACTCAATCCATAAGATTACTGTAGAATGAGTTAAACTGTCACCTATGGGATTGAGGGCATGGCCGAAACGCAAGAAAGGTTGGATTATTAAACAAGCAAAAATGTTTAATATTATGCAGTAAATCCTAACGAAATGCATCTTATAATTAACAAAAGCAACAAACTATACATGTCTTCAAAACCATTGTGTTAACCTTAAATACACGTAAAGCATCAGAAACCACCGGTAGAGTATCCTCGCCTAACTGAATCATCAATGTGTGTAGTGTTTCAAGGACATGTCCAGCAATCGGATATCATTACTTTACGTGTGTGATGTTTCGATTGTGCGGAGTCGAACCC
Organism: Lepisma saccharinum; assembly: GCA_022664845.1. Lineage (NCBI taxonomy): Eukaryota > Metazoa > Arthropoda > Insecta > Zygentoma > Lepismatidae > Lepisma > Lepisma saccharinum. The sequence goes on along the minus strand of JAGDQP010005791.1, from coordinate 73,316 downwards.
TCAGAGGTCGAATTACTAAGGTTTTACTATATAAGATCCATTTCACATGAACACAATCTTAATAAGTAATATCGCAAATAGAATATATAGTTTAACAAGGTACGTACTACGATTATGAATTATATCACATATCCCGATAATGAAGAGCGCTTCCCGTATTATTTTATTGATTTCATGAATACGTATTATACATTAATTTTATTGAAGTAATTAAACACATCTTTTTAACGTTTCTACTTCTGTATATGTTTTTTGTTTCCATTTCTTACCTCTCATTGGCTGTTGATTTCAGTTTACATTTGCAAGGAAAGAACCACCATTAATATAAATATTTAAACTCACAAAATATTGACTACACATTATATAGAAACAATGTGTAATAAACAAATCGTAACAACGTTCTATTAAAATTGTGGGATGAACATACACCAGTAACTTTTACCTCTTTATAAATTATATAAAAGGTTTCTTAATATCCCAAATTAAATGAAATATATATGGAAAGCTAATAATCACTGTTCATATGATTAAGGCTAAAAGTTTTCTTCTTGAGTTTTTTCCTAATCCTGCAATCGTTATTCCACAGAATATTCATTGGAACACAATCTTCACTAGATTATCCTACCTTTTTGAATCAATGTATTTCGTTTCTATTTTCTCTACCAATATGTGCAGAAAATGGAGACCAAGAACTTGTCTTCTGCTCAGTCGATTCTACCTTTTGGAGATTGTTTAAAGTTCATTCACATGTCATCATTATTAATAAACGTAATATATGTGTTTCCATGTGAATGTTGAGAGCAGTCCTCACATACTATTATTTTAAAACTCTTATGGGCTAGTCTCGTGTATGAACTTTCATGTGTCTTTTTAAAATCCCCATTTCACTATATTTACGTTTACATGTTGAACAATAATATGGCCTCTCTCCTGAATGTGTTCTCATGTGTATCTCTAAATTCCCTCTTTGAGTAAACTTAATTTTACACATTTCACATTCATATGGCCTCTCTCCTGAATGTGTTTTCATGTGTTTCTTTAAGCTTCCTTTTTGAGTAAACTTCATTTTACATATTTCACATTCATATGGCCTCTCTCCTGTATGTGTTGTCATGTGTATTTCTAAATCCTTTTTGAGTAAACCTAATTTTACATATTTCACATTTATATGGCCTCGCTCCCGAATGGGTTCTCATGTGTTTCTTTAAGCTTCCTTTTTGAGTAAACTTAATTTTACATATTTCAAATTCATATGGCCTCTCTCTTGAACGTGTTCTCTTGTGTATCTCTAAATTCCCTTTTTGAGTAAACTTAATTATACATATTCCACATTTATAAGGCCTCTCTCCCGAATGTGTTCTCATGTGTTTCTTCAAGCTTCCTTTTTGAGTAAACTTAATTTTACATATTTCATATTCATATGGCCTCTCTCTTGAATGTGTTCCCATGTGTTTCTTTAAGCTTCCTTTTTGAGTAAACTTAATTTTACATATTTCACATTCATATGGCCTTACTCCTGAATGTGTTCCCATGTGTCTCTCTAAATTCCCTTTATCAGTGAATTTGTGTTTACATATTTCACATTTATATGGCCTCTCTCCTGTATGTGTTCTCATGTGTATCCTTAAGCTACATGTTTGATTAAATCTGTTTTCACATACTTCACATTTTTATGGCCTCTCTCCTGAATGTATTCTCATGTGTCTCTTTAAACTCCTTTTTTCAGTAAATTTATGTTTACATATTTCACATTTATATGGCCTCTGCCCTGTATGAATTTTTACGTGTCTTTCAAATCAAATAAATGTTGAAATTTATTTTGGCAAAAATCACACAATTTAGTCTTTTCTTCAGAACAAGTCTCCATTTGTATCTTGGAACTACACAATATATTTGTGTTCTTCCTCCTTCTACTTGAATTCGTTTGCATTGTCTGTTTCTCTCTCGAAAGTTCCATCTTAGAAAAAGGCTGTCTTTCCGTTCTATTCAATTGATTTTCCATCCCTCTTCTTATTGGGCACTGTCCAATATTTAGTTCATCTTCGCTTGCATATTCACGAATTGTTGTCACTTCTATATTCCTGTTTGGAACACTATCTCTAGCGGATCCACAACGAAAATAATCCAGTTTTTTCAAAAACTCTGAATTAACTTCTGCATGTATAGAATATTTATCAACAGAAGTGCACACTTCGGGAAACTCGGACTGATTTAAATTTATCTCAATGCTTTCTTCCTTTATGCGACTAATATCTTCAACTTTTTTGTAACTAAACGATGGACTTTGTGTTGTATCTTCTGAATTAGATGACGTTAAACTGATTAATTCAGAGAATATTTTCGCCTCGCGATCAGCAAATGCTACTTTGAAATCATCGCTCAATGCATCCTGGTATATATTTTCACTATCAGTTTTAGACGCTGTGGTGCAACCCTGAGAGAAAAATGGAAAACACGTATAAGGGAATTATCAAGTTAAGACATCATATTTCCTAAAAAGTATAATAAAATTATTCACACTAAATATAGGTATTTAATGGTGCAAGAGGAATAGCTTTTTTTAAAAAAACAACAAAAATTAAATGCAAAATTTCAAAGTACTACTCGGATCTTCAGACACATGTGCCGAAACTCAAAACCCGAATTGATATCCGAGCCATGTGTTTAGAGTAAATTTACCCCGAATAGAGTAAATAATTTTATATGCTCTCAGAAGTTACAAATTACTTTTTAATATATATCCTCTGAATTTCGTTCAAGGGATGGATACTGACATCTAAATACAATTTTCTTTGAGTTTACATTGTTGTATTTTTTTTCTAACTTTATTTTTCAAAGGACTGAATATCGTTTGAAATCACACTAACCTACACCTATTACTTCACCTAATGATTAAATTTAATAACTATTTCAAACTAAAGCAGAAACTAAATATATGACACTAAAAATTTATTCACTAATAAACTAATAATTATTGCTTCAATGCAAAGATTCCTAAAACTCTATTTCTTAAAACTGATTACTAACGGAACAAGGGAGTCTCATACGTTTTGCTAGTATGTGCGGTGTCCCCCCTCTCTCTCTTTCTGTTTGAGTGTGTGTAAATGGTCTGTGTGTGTGTGTACGGGGAGAATCCTTATACTCTATGCAAGCCCCTTTAACACATGCCGAATTCGTTTACAGGGTTAGGTTAGGATAATGAAATAAGTTTCTATTAGACTCGCAAGATGACAGCACCATCGCATCTGTTTTTTTTTCTGTTAAGTTTTGCACCAATTTTCATGAAATTTTAATTCCCTCAAATTATTTGCTGTTGGTTAATTAACTTCATGAAACGAATGGAGGTAGTATTAAACATATTTTCTTAACCATTTTTAGTAAATTACAACGCTTTCTGTTAACGATTAGAAATCGCTTTAAAGATATTCTGTAACAATATGAAACGAAATACTTAACCGTATAAAATTTTCGTAACCATAAAGTATATATAATTTTTATAGATCTTTTACATCAACATAATCCAAACATTTTCTCTCTTACCGGTGCCTTTGTTACTCTGGAGTTCTTATTGCGGAGGCAGTTCGTCCTAGATATAGGACTAGGTATTTTTTCGAATAATGTATCTTTTTCACCGCAGCTGATTCTGCGGCAAGATGTCAGACAAAAGTCGTTTTCGAATATTTATTTCTAAATTAAACAAAAGTTTTCGAAAGATACTTATTCTTAAAATCGGTTATAAAAATAAACCGGGTTGAATCAGAGTTGAAACCGAGTCACTTTTGGTGATCTGGCCTCACTCGAACATAACTGACGCGGCGACAGAGTCCGAAACTTGACCTGATTGACCCGGTCTATGTAATATAATTAACTGAAATTTTGGCGTGGTATTTTGCGTGCTCTGGGGGTAACATCTTCGGTCCTCTGAAAAACCAATGTTCAAACACAAGGAAATAATTAAAAATTCTGTTTTGCCCTCCGGCTGGTCTGTCCCCCGCTTGACCGCCTTACCTCCCGAGAAGCCCAGGAATACCAAGGACAGTCTGGTGCCCAATTTGATAGGAGGATGAGTGCACCTCAGAGCGCCAGACAGGGGCTGATGGAAACACTGCGAGAAAAGTCTCCAGTGTCCTCAACTCGGGCCACCCGACTCATTATCAGACGCGCTACTGTCTGAACCACGCCAATTTCTTAGAATAACAGCAGCAGCACACATTTTTATTATAAAAATTACTACTTCGTATCGCAACAGTTCTGTTCAACATGTGCGACAGCATATTGTAGATCTCTAAGGGGCTTTAAAAACACTCGGGGAAAGAGAGTGTTCCATTAAATTTCCGCAGGGGAGGTGTCGACACCCGTTCCATCTCAGAAAGGAATGACAACAATGTGTTTAAAATCATAGTAATGATCCTCTGCCCTGGTTGTCACTCCTCTTAAAGGCATGCTCTTTTTAAATATATACAAATATATTGGTTCGCAAAACTTCTCCCGTGATAGTCGTAACTTTCCTCTTGACCGTGTCTTTCAATTCCTCCAGTATATTTGCCAGAACGTTCCTGTATACATAAGTACTACAGTTCCGCAGCGAGAATAATTATCTCATATGATTTTAAGTGTCCTCTGTAGTAGGTAAAACTGGTAAATTTTATTTTTATATGGGCCAGTCTAGTAACTTTAAACTTCGGCCCGTCACGATTCGCCTGACCACCGTAGATCGCACGGCTACCTGGCCGGCTCCTCTGTGGCTGAGTGGTAACGCTCGGTGCCTTGGTGTCAAGGGGGCCTGAGTTCGGGACCCACATTAAACTGTAGGTCCCGTCCTCAGGACGTCATCTTCATGGAAGGCAATGACAAGCCATTATCGGTTCATCTTGCCCAGGAACCTTCTAGTAAGGATCTGCATTCGGGTAACATAAATATAGCATAAACATAATATTACCATAATTCGCCTTGTTCGGCCGCAGGAAAGCAACGGAATACTATGTTAGGATTAATGTCAGAGGATCTGAACCGCAGTCCTGCTGATTACATTAAATATCGGTAACTTAAATAATAAATACTGGATGTCTGAAAACCAAATGAGAAAAAAATACATGAAAAGAACGACGTTTTATTTATATTTAAAAAAAAACGTTTTTTCACAACACTAGTCGTCGCTTTGTAATGCAGGTTCTAGCTTACATATTTGTTCTCTAATTATTTGAATTGATTTCAAGGCCTTTAGGAAACTATGGTTCAGGCCGTGTGAATGATGAAATGATTTGGTGGAATGAAGAAAGTGGGAGGAAACGGGAGTACCCCGAGAAAACCCACGCATACGTTGTTTGTCCACCACAAAGCGCACATGGCAGGGATTGATCCGACGAACCCTAGCACCAGAGGTGAGCGCTCTACGAACTAAGCCACCGTGGGCTCCACTTGTTCTCTACATTTCCGTCTGCAAAATTCAATAAAAAGGAATTGACGGGTACGCAGTATGCTCCGGTTTGAAAGTTTTGTACACAGACACACACAAACACACACACACACACAGAGAGAGAGAGAGAGAGAGAGAGAGAGAGAAACTCAGGCTGCACCCAATTTAATGAATAATTACATTTGCTCTTTTTAACTTTTATTTTCATACGTAGCAGAAATTGTATAATTCTTCAAACAGATCTTGTAGACCAAATGACTGTTGTGAATAATATAATAATAATAATAATAATAATAATAATAGTATAGTATAATAATATACCATGTTCTGTACAAAAACCTACTCAGTTTTCAACACTGCAAAAGACTAATCAAGGATCGACTGTCACCTATGAGCTATGTTTTCTTCTTGTCTTGGTTCAGTGTTTCGCCACTCGACGCATAAGCACTTAAATGTGGAATGCTTTATAGTTTCTATTATTGTTTGTATCTGATGGGAGATGCGGACTTACAAAAGGTCGCATTCAACAGAAATCACACCTAACGCAACCTATAGTAACCACAAGTATGTATACGTACCTGATACAAACTTGTCTATATCGTAACGTTAGAATTAAGAAATTTGTTGCTGCGTACTTTTCACATTCCTCTGGAAGACCCAAAGTGGCTATATTAAATAGTGCTACCATCTTCTGTTGGGGATCGTTGCTTTAGATTATCCTTAAGATTAGGTGTTTTCTTTCATGTGGCAAAAAACTTGTTGACTACTGAAATTAATTCCTCTACGCTATATCAGAAGATTACTTAACAATTTTCCCCATAGTTTTCAATAATTAACCAGAAACGTTACGTTTAGGTACTCTGGTATTGTACGCATTTGTAACTTACAATCTAATATACGGCCATACGCTATTGGATAATAAACTCTAAATATGTATTTAATTTTATGAAGTGAGAAGGTTGTGCAGAATGCTCGACGCCATTGGAAGTTTTTGCAGCTTTTTTTATGAAAGGGAAACCACTAGTAAGTATTAAGCACTTAAAAGTAGCAATCAAGGTTAGTGTACAAGGGCATATGCAGATTACATTGCAGAGTTGTGTGTGTACGTGGAAAACTCACCGGTACTAAAGTGTGTCATTATCTTAATTTAAATCCAAAACCGGAATTTGTAATTATAAATATATTTGCCATTTGTTTTTTTCTATCTTCCTGCAATATTTATCTTTTGCAAGTTATTCAGAATAGTCACTTTTAAGAAATCGGTATTACATAAAGTTAAAATATGATATTTTTTTAAGGATTAAGAAGCTTATTTGTGTGCTATATACATGATGCAGACTGAATTCTAGGGCTTTTTGTGTGAAAGTATTATAAAACAAGAAAAGGTAATGCGTTATACATAGGATACAAGGGATTTCTTGCGGAGAGAAGAATCTCGTGCACTTTTGCCTATGTCTTGTTTGGATCAATTGAGACACCTAAAGAAAATTCGATTGTTTTCAAGCATATGTTTTATCCGTTTTTTTTTTGTAATTTGAATTATTATTTATATTAATTAATATGAATTTCTTACGTAATGAGAGTTAGCTACAAGTAATATACATGTAAATACAAAAATGTTAAAGACATAGTACAATATACGAATTAATAAAAAGTATTACAGTATATACAAAGAGTATTCTACATTCAGACCAATTAATAAATCTTTATTTTTTTTTGGGGGGGGGGCATATTGTAGCCTTTCTGGCTGTACACAATGTTCCCCTGTTTTCTTGGTGATCACCTGATCTATCGCCGATTGACACGTCATGTCCATCAATGCACAACGCTTCTCACGGTAGCGGCCTCACATTAGTGTTTAAAAAATCGCAATAAAATGATCGCTCGAAAAAAACTAGAAAGACCCTTTTTTTTATTGTTGGTGCTACTTTGGAAAAGAACGTTTTTTTTTATTATTACTGAATCCCTGACATCTTATGATCAGTGAATTAGATCAAATGTTAGTTCATGTTCAAAACATAAAAAATATAGGAATTCGACTGGTTCTGACAAAGTGTTGAAGCATTGTGTAAGTTTCCTTGGTCTCAGACAAAGATGCCTAAAGGACAACAGAACCCATCTCTCATGTACAAGGGTGGAAAAGAGATATATTGCATTCCTAATGTAAATTGTATGTAATTTGTACATTTTTTAACGTAAGAACATTTAGTTGTAAAGAAATTGTTAGGAAACATTAGCTGTGATAATTAATATTGAAATTGAAAAAAAAACGTAAAAAAAAACGCGATTTTTTGCATCGTATAAACAATCCTGCATTTTTTCTATTTTCTGTTATTTTCGGCCTTTAAAACTCTAGGTCGCGTAGTTACACTTGATGGTCTGTGGCATTGTGGCTAAGTGACGGTCTCCAAGTACATATGCTTTCTACTGCCTTTTCAACGCACATGGCGGCCCAGAGACTACTGGCCATGAGCAGCTCCATTTCTGATTTGCGTGTTATCACGTGTAGCACAGAGCGGTAAATTTAATAACTCGCTATTTTCACCTTGAGTAATCTATCTGCCGAACTCGTGGCTGCTCCCTTCTCTCCTTGGTGCTGTTTTGTAACGTAGCACATTTGAATTAAACTGTACTTTCTGTTCATTATTTATTGAATTCACGTTTATTTTGTTTCAGAGAGTAGTATCAAGCAGTAGATACTTGACGTTTATTGTTGAAGTAAATAAGAAAAATGGATTTTAATGAACAATTTGACAGCTCCGTGGTCTCACAAGAGTTCAAGGAAGTGAAAGGTGAGAAGATTGAAGTGTCGGATACTTTTATTGAGGTAAGTGGATAACAGAGCTTATTACAACCACATCCAACCGTTTTATTGAACAGTATTATCAGACGTTCCATTTTCTTCTGAGACAGTTTTGTTTTCAATAGCCCATGACTAATTGCTGGCTGTCAAATTTGTATTTATCCGTTTTTTTTATTTTACGTCAACTCCAGGATTGATCAATGTCCTTGAAGAATCTCACCTGACGTTGCTAGCTTGAAATTGAAGGGGTCAGTGGAAAAAGGGCCTATCCCACAATTTTGTGATTTGGAAAGAAATGCAGTTAAAGTATTGGTGATGTAGAAAAATATCCAAGTAACAAAGATATTTTATTTTTTAGGAGTACATAAAGAATACTGTTCGAAATATACCTGCAAATGGACAATAAAAAATTGACAACAGGAATTGAACTAACACACTCACAATGTTACGTTTAGCCCACCATAAATCGCTTGTGAAGGAATCCCGCAGTTTTGATTATATTTCGTTTCTAGTCCCAAACAGTAGTATTTGAAACACCTTCGCTTTAGTACAAAACCGCCAAAGTCCGTTGTGTATATTGTGAATCTTGTTGTGAATAGGGTGCATTCCCTGCCGCTGCACACAGAGACATGCGTTGAAGTGAAATAATCTGAACCGTTAGTGAATGAAGTGAAATAATTCTTAGTGGAATGGTCAATAAATCATGGTTTGTACATTACCCCAAGAAAATCCGAAGCCATGCTTTTAGGGTTCAATTATATTCTTAGCCGAATCGACGGTGTAACTTATCTTACAATGCTCATGTTAATTATTATGTATCAAGGCCTTCACTACTTTGTTCTCTTTACGTCGAACAGCATCGTTCTTTTTTATTTCGATTAGACTCTTCCTATCCTGGAGGTTCGTACTGTTATGCATGGAGCATACTCAGACCTTACAGATTATTTGTCCACAGGTCTGCATCAGGTCCAAAATACCTGCGTTGGTTTCATTTTTAAACCGGAGACACTATGCTCATATGTCTTCCTACTTTAATAAATTGGGATTATTCCACTTACGTGAATCTCTCAAGTTTCTTAAGGTTATTCTCCCATTAAAAAGTTATAAACATTGAACTAGCCTCTCGTTACTCATGCTTCCCACAATTTTGTGATTTTTTAAGAATTTGATACACAGTTTCTCATGGTTAACCATCCATTCCTTTGCAAGCTTTAATTCAAACTGTTCTGAAAATCCTTCACAGCACTACCATGGCAATCATCCGTAAAAGTGCTGAGACACTGTTTATTCACTAGTTATACCATGCATTGAATGGAACATTGCATAGTTCACTTTAGTGTTTTTCAAAAGTCTGTACGTTTTACAGCAATGGAATTCCAAGGAAAGGAACTCTTTTATCGTGTGTGAAGGCCATTGAATATTGTTCTTCGCGTACTTTTATTTCAGAATATTTAGTGTAGCTCGTTTCTGTAATGAATAATTTGAAACTTCACTTCTGGAAAAGAGGAAAACTAGGAGATACATGTCGTCTTATCCTATATTAGGAATCAATTTTATAAAAGAATATTGTATGGGAAAAGAAGTTAAATGTTGAAATGGAGGCATTTAAATTGGAACTGATTCTGCATGCTACTTTCCAAGATCTGTTATTTGTTTTATCCAAAATCAAACAATCCAATATTTTGAATTGTGGCGCACGGGATTTTCACAAAGGAAATAGAGGATACCCAGATTTTTTTTTAACTAACAAGCATTAGAATTGCTTCCCAGCAAGTAACGGTAATTCGTCTGGGCCATGTCGATTATGTACATATTTCCTTGTTAATTATTTTAAAATGGTTCATGTTAAACAGAAGTAAGAATACATTAATTTGAACAAACGTTTGTGTTATTATTAAAATTGACTGCAACCTCACGGTTAGCTGATTCTTCTTACGTTTATCAAATTAACTCATGCAAAATGTTGTCTTACACGTTCTTATGTATTGTGCTGGTTGAGTGGGTGAGAGAAAAGTTGTAGATGAGTAGATATGGAATCTGTAAATATGAATTATTAATTTCTTAAGATCCTATCTTAGTGAACGTGGCTCATGTTCAAGGTATTTTTTTTGTACGACGTATATTACGGAGTATGTAACGGCATGGTAATTAGACGTATTATTGAACCTAACTACACACTGTCGACGGAATATTCGTAAAATTACATTTTTGTTAAAAAAAATGTTTGTCTGGTGATTATTAATTTTAACTGAGTGAAATCGTATATATAAATATTACCAGCGTTATTTCTACATTCAAAGTATTGAGTAGTGTGACAGAACTTAAGAGAAATCGCTAGATTGTTCCTCATGTAATCTGTACTACCTTTGTTTCGAGTTAATCGAGAGCGAGGGTACATCGTAATTACCTGATGTGGTTTTTAAAAGCATCATATCTTTATTGTAATTGCTTGATATTTATAAACAGATATGCAGTTCAAATGGTGCAAATACCGAGAATAAAGTAGATCCATTATATTGGGACAAGACAATTTTATCGAGAGAAAATTCTTTATTCGATGCCAGTGAACTTAAAAGTGGGTTGTTAGAAGGGAACATCGAGATAAAACAGGAACATGAATTTGAAAGACCTATTGCTTTTTCTGAAGAGCAATTGGAGAATCAAAAATCTTATTTCCAGGTAAGCAGTTGTATTTTTTATTAATCCTGTTCAGGCTCCATCTTAAAGTGCAGTTTCCACTTCTATGGGTTCTTGGATAGAACATTATTTAAAACAAATAATAGTATCAGCTTTTGCATCTATCATTAAAATTCTAATACTTGATACTCCGTTTGAAGAATTTAAATGGGTGTATTTTCAATATTATATATTATTCATTAGTATTCTTTTGTTGTGGAGGCATCTGAATCCAAAGTGTCAATAAATGTGCTTTTTACTATTTGGTCGATATTCTAACTTAAGTGTTTTATATAAAATATTTTTGTCAACAACATTGAAACCTGCAACATATTTTAATGGACGTAAATTATTTACTGCATACTCTAACGAAATGCAGACAATTATGAATAATAATATAAACTGATCAGGTCTCGGACATTCCTAGAAAGGAAGGCAATTTTCATATCAATTTACAAGTTTTCCAGTGCGAAAAGATATAAATAATTTTTCAGGAACTCTACGCTTTGATTGTCATCATCAAATTTAGAAAAGCTTTGACTAAAGTGGGTTATGATTATTACTCCTGCCGTTTAGTAGGCCGGTAATGGAATTAACTGTACAAAACGTTCTAATAGATGTATCCATTAAAGATCGAGGTAAATGTTGTTTTCCGTCCACCACAAATAATCATACGGAATGTAATATCGTCAAATTTCACATTTCAACAGTTGGTGGTTATTCTTTCTTTCCACTTAACTCAAACGGAGTCTTACCACACTCGCGGTCGTGCTTATATTTGCATATATGTGTGTATGTGTATATTTGTTGTGTGTTTCTTTGTGTGCTAGAGGTAGAGATAGTCAAAGAAATAAATTAATAGTGATTATATATTATCAGTTCATTAAAGTCGTTGTATCAAAGTTAGCGTGGATATCTGCCTGATAGCATAATAATTAAAACTCCCATTCGAGTAGTAAAGATTTACTTGATAGGCAGGTTTATGTATGAACTACACGCTGCCCGCGGAATATTCTTTAAACATATAACTTTCCAGTGGAATGTCCATTTGCGATGTTTATTAACTTTAACTGAATGAAATCACATATAAATTATAGATCCAATATATGTTAGAGTATTTTATGGTATGGCAAAACTTAATTGGAGTTATCAGTGTCCTCAATCTCATCTGTACTACGGACATTTGAAACAAGTAATGTGACTAGCAGATGCCATATCTGATGCGTTTTCTAAAACTACTATTAATTTGTTTGTAACTGCTTTAAATTTTAGGCATACAGCTCAAATGGTGCAAATACCGAGAATGATGTGGATTCATTATCCTGCGACGAGACAATGTTACCGACCGAGAATTCTTTAGTCGATATCAGCGAAAGTGAAGGTAAGTGCGAATGGTCGGATGATAATATAGAGTTGAAACACCAGCAACAAACAGAAAGAAAATCTGCAGAACCTTTCGAAAATCGAAAATCTTCTCTCAAGGTAAGTAGGGAATATATATTATTCATTCCCTTCATTCTTCATATGAATACAATCCTCTATAGTTATCTATGTTATTGAATGCTACAAATTTTGTAAATGTATTTTTATATAGTGTTTAATCTTTAATAAAACAATTTCTTCATAAACAGGTTGGACTATTTAAAGCACGTGGCTATAATACTGCAATCAGTTATTGATTTAGATATGTTATTTAGGTGTTTTAGACAGAGTCCGTAAATACTTGTGCGTTTAACATTAGCACGAAACATTAATATGATCAACTGTAAACATTATTTGATTGTGTTCTTGTAGTTGGTGTGTATCATAGTAGAAGTACTATGACTTTCATCGAGACAATACAAATATTTTGCTTTAGTCCTTGCAATTGAATATATAGAATGACACCATAAATTGAACCTGGCTTCAGAAAGTCACTCCTGATTGTTTTTCATAATTTGACCGGTAATGAAATGAGATGGTGTGCAAATGACATGAATTGTCCGATAGGTAAATATTCGCAACTGTATTGAATAATAATAATAATAATAAGTATATAGTCCCGGAATGTATCTCGGTAACGCTGGCATCAGCCAAATACTTTGTAGAGAAAGAGTCGCCGGGAATTTACTAAAATAAGTCACGCATTAACAAAACGCCGGTAGAAGATGTGACTAAGTTCCACTCTCTACTTCTGAATGGGGGCACTTGCAATGCTCTTCAAGCTTTATAAATCGAGTTATTAACATTTATCTAGACTCTACTCAAAGCTGAAGATATACTTTAATACCCGTACCCATATCCTCTCATATATGTGTGTGTGTTTATTGAAATAAATGAGATTCACTATAATCATAGCAAGTTCAGGTTTTGATAAACATTAGGACAAAAGCTGTTTGATTTATTACTGCATTCAAATTTCTAATTGTTTTTCCTCCAGTTTTAAAATTTATATGTAGAGGTATACCAGGCACTCAAGTTTATTTCAGAGTTCAAGTCCCCCAATATTCAAAGACATTCCAATCTAACATACCTCATGGCTTTTGCTATCTTCATCTCCCAAAATTTCGTTCAAGTTGCTGCCATTTTATCCGTAAAGGAATCTTAGATATTTGAAAGAACGAGTGCTTGTTGCCAAGTGTAACTGCGACTACTTTAAAAGTATACACCTAAGATCCTAAACTTCCAAATGTGGTGTAACCTTATGATTAAACACAACTAACTGCCATCTTCCAAACATGGATGCTCCTGAACCAAATGTTAATGTGCCCTCGATAGCACAGTCACATATCCGAGCTCGGTTACACAACATCATAATGGCAGAGTAGAAGCTATGAAAATTGAATTTTGAACCGATTAAAACATTCCATTACGGGCCCCATAATCTAGTGGTTAGAACATTGAAGGAAGGAAGTTGAAAGAAGGAAAATAACTAAGCTTGATTACTTCTGTGCAACACAAACAAAAAAGAAAAATTAAAAAAGGGGTAGTATATATATATATATATATAT
>JAGDQP010005791.1:28092-59031 GCA_022664845.1 Lepisma saccharinum | reverse complement strand
TGTAGTACAGTGTTGATTAATGATTTTTAAATACTGCTGTCATTGTGTGAAGTATGGGATACATTGTGGAAATAATGCTGGGAGATAATGTGTGAACTGCTGTTTTTAGTGCTAAGTAATGACATCTTATTTATAAGCTATCCAACGAACAAACTTTTGTACTGAGTATGTACACATTTTAAACTTGTTTCTTCAGAACAGCAGTAAAGTAAGAATTCTTAATTTAGCTTTACAGTAATGTTTTATGCATTATGGTCTTAACTGGAACTTGACAAGTGTTTTAAAATTAAGTAAGTTTGAAAAATTGTTTGCTTAGTACTAGCCCTACTTTCGTACTTTTCAATTTATAAAATCTTACTTTTCCTACTTTTTCGAGCACTCTTTATTTCGTTCAATACTTTTTTTTATGAATAGGGTGAAGGAGAAGGCCGAGGTTCCACAGACTTTAGTTCTGCCCAGTAGCCACAAAAGCCTCATAGCATTCTCAACCAAAAGAATAATTGTATTTTTAGGATTAATTATCAGTTAATTTTAAGTGCCTAACAGTTTTATAAATCATTTAGAAATATATTCAACAATCTGAGGTTGACTACAGAACACTATTAGGACGTTTTAAATGGTAACATTGGCAGCACTGTGTAATGGTATTATAGCACAGAGACAGTGAAAAAGTTTTACGCTGCAAACTCAAATCATAAATTGGGACTCGTATCTCGATTATGTTGGACCTCTTTTGTAGAAAATGTCATCTGTCTAAAACAGACACAGTGGCCGTCTCATCCTATTCTCTGCACCATTTCGCTGTAATTTTATTATATTTCTTATTACTTGCATTTTTTATGGTAATGCATACGTTTGTTATGCATTACGAGTTATTTTTAAATGAACTATTGTATAGTAGATTAGGAATAGTCACAAAACAGGTTTTTAATTTACTTCAAAGCCGGTTTTAGGTTTTTCTGTCAAACAGCGTTCCTCTCAAAACCCGATTTTCAGTTTTTTGTCAAACATTATTCTTTTCTTCAAAATCCGGTTTCGATTTTTTGTCGGTTTTCGGTGTTTCATCAAACATTGTTCTTTCTTAAAACTTCGGTTTTAAACATAGATCTTCAAGACTGAAACAATAATAACCAACGACCTGAACTTACCGACTAAACAAACAGGAGGCCTAGAAATAGAATAATTCACGCTACCAAATAAGTTAAACGTAAATTCCAAAATTTATTTTCAAACTCTACTCAAATAAATTACTTCTGTGGAGACTCTTTTGGAGCGCGAGAGAAGAGCAGACAACCAAAATACAGAGTTACATCTACATGCTTTATTGCGAAGGTCCACGATTGCTTTGGTTATCTTTATATTACCGCTAATCAGCATTTTTTGCAGTATTTTCTATTATATGCAAAATACGGTATACTATTATCAAAATAATACCGGTACACTCATATAGATGATTTAAATACATTCAAGACTCAATAATAAATAACAACTGAATTTAATCAAAATTTGAATAAAATCTTACCTATAATCATGTGTTTTATATATTGACGTATGAAAACAGCAAGTTGAGTGAAAATAATTTTTGTCAGAACGGTAATCCCACAATATTTCGTGCCGATAGCAATTCTGATCCTCATCATTTTCATAATTAATATTTTTATTTTCTGTAAATCGAAGTATAAAGACCCTAAAATAACCATCAGGCGGGCAGTGAACTATCACACGAAACAATGCAGAACAATTATAGTGAAAAAGGTGCACAAACACCAGAAGTATCATAAACAAAAAGTGTCTTAGTGCGTAAAGACTAAATCATTGCAAAGATTTATTAACCACTGACTTGAGAGAAAATGACGTCTAAAAGAGGACTCATCCTGCTTGTTCCAGTGAAAATTTAAGTGTGACTATACCACAATAATATAAAACTCCAAACGCAACAGTGAAATTTCAAAAACTATGCAAATCCTTAATAGTGAAACATTGTTTGTATAATCATTATTCATACCAAACAGTGAAATTAATATATTATAACACAATACTATATCTAGTGTTCTTTCTATTAAAAAAACTCTTTTTCCTTGTAGATCTTTATTTCGGTGAATATTTTAGTGCATCATATATTGAATTAATAATTCTACCAGGGCAATATATATATATATATATATATATGTCTTTAAAAAGTTATTACTTTGAAAAATACACAGTGCTATAATTATGATGTCCAGATAGTTCGAAATAGATACACATAGCATGTGTCTCCATTTCGAAATCTCCCCAGGGTGTGTGTGTAACGAAACGCGTCCATTCACAAATGTCAAAGGTACTGCGGAGTGTACTAAAAGTGACGTAAACAGTGTTATAGTAAACAACACCAGAAGACAGCCAAGGATCACCGAAGAAGCCACCAAACGTCACGATCGGAGGGACCGCACTTTAGGAAATCAATGAGGACGCTATAGAAGACATGCCACTCCAATAAGCAGCATCAATCTACCCTCCGCTATTGGTCGCCTCCTTCTCACTTGCACGGGGGTGGAACTTTGAAAATTCTGTTCTTGTCTGCATTGGGACGGAACAACTACCCGCCTTGATCTGGCCTGGTATCAGGCATCCGTTAGATACTCATTTGCACTGGAGTGGTGTGTTGTCTTAAGAACGAATACTAACCTGTTCTCTTCTGCGTTGAAACGGAACGACTACTTGCCTTGACCTGCACTGGAATCAGCCATTCTTTATACACTCACGTGCACTGGGTGATTTGATAACTACCCAAAAAGCCTCTAATTCCGAAGCGTGCCTCGTAAAATAGAGGCTTAACAAGTTCTAAGCCTGTAAAATATCTTCTGACCCGGACTGTCTTTTTAGTAACATTGCACTGAGTGCACATTTTGTAATAGGTAAAGGGGAAAAACTTCACATCCCGTGTATCATTGGCTCTAATATTACTTTACAAATCTTCAATGACAGCGCCAGCTTATGCCTTCACGAGAATAAGCAATAGGCACAAAGAAGCTAAGAACAGTAAAATATTGCGTAAAGGGTTGTTATTCACGGCATATTCTATTTACATATTCCTTGGGGAATATTGTTTGTATATTTCATTCAGGTCAATATTTCTCATACGGAGCGTAAGGAATGTTAAAACTTTGGAAGATGAACCTCGTCCTAGTTAGGAACCGTTTGCCTGACGGGGAAACCTCATACACAATCAAGTTGGCTGGGGGTATTGCCTTGATTTTCGATTTCGATGCCAACTGAACAACCATCGGTAGTTTTTGTTTCAATTTTGTACACTTTTTGTCACGTACAATTTTTATATGGATGTGAAGCATGGCATATATTTTCATTTTCCAGAAGTAGATGAACTGTAGGAGTTTGTATTTTATGGTACTAGTAGTGTAAATATAGTATTACCTTCAATCATTATACTATATAGTTGCCAAAATTAACACATTCTTGTGCGTTATAAATTTTCCCGGATGGATAACGGTTTTCATGACATAGCGTTGAAAAGCATTAAAAGAAATCATCAGTCGGAAGTCTGTATTATTCGTAATTCTAAATTATCCACATACCTCATGTTCCATGTGCGATTTATAGATTCTAATTATATTAATTATAGATTATTAGGAGCTCATCACCACAACGCAACGATATTTACAAAGTTGGAATTCTGTTCTCACTGTCCTGGCTTGCACTGTTGAACAAATTACTACGCAGCTGTGACGATTTGCAAAGTATTCTGTGATGTTTTGCTCCGGGCTCCCTGCGGAACGCTACACTTCGTGCGGACGTACTTCGTTTCAATATTACAAACTCTCTAAGGCCTCGACAGGATGCCTGTTTCCTGGAAGCCTTTTTTCAAAACTTAGTCAGACTACATTTGTATATTCCGCGGGAGCAAAGGAAACACTCTGATTTCTTTTCAATCTATAACCTGCTAGTCAGTCCGTTTCAATCTGAAGTGTCAGTCTCTAACAAATTCGTTAGGGTGATAAGATAAAACAAAAAAATAGATGAATGGAATTAATCTCTCACACAGTAACTAAAACATTCGAATAACCTGCTGGTGGAATTTTGATTACACTACCAAACATGGATATAGTATATAATATGTCTAGCGATATACACAAAAGGATAACTAAATTACAGTTCTATGCCATAATGAGGAAATATAATTCCAGAATTAGAAACATGAAATGAGTAGCGCAAAAAGAAACTCAGCCATGCCCATTTTATTACAAAATGAATTAGACATAGGTTCCGTCAGGTGGTGTCACCCTCTATTCAACACAAAATTTCTTTCGTTACACAAACAGCCAGAGATGTGTTTAAAATGCCTTTGAAGGACAGCAAGGAAGAACGATCTAGGTCCATTTTTGAAGCTGTGTTAAAAAACGCATTTTAACGCGTAAACACTTGAATTTAAAGTTTTTTTTTTTTTGCTTAAGGCTTCGATCTCAAGCAAATACGCCCAAAGCAAAAATAACTTCAAATTCACGTGTTTACCCTTAAAATGCGGTTTTTCTATCAACTGTCAAATATGGACCTTAACACTTGTTCCCTTCATTTAAAGACGTGACTTCTTTGCCAAAAACGGCCAGCTCACAAGCGCTTCATTTCAAACACGGTCACGTTCAGTGTAGCCAATCACAGCACAGTATTCAGCCAATCACGCTGAATCGCAAGAAAACGAAGAAGAGGAACTCTGTAAATGTCAACCAAGAATCACGATGAGTACGATGAAGTTCTGGAAATGGTCAATTAACGATTTTTTCAATAGAGAAGCTTAAAAAATGTTTTAAAATTATAACACAGGAAAATAGTAATTAAAATGTGTTTTGTTAAGTGTATTACCTTTTTTTATAAAAACAACCTCAATGAATTACTTTCAGTTTCATGTCTGCAGTTTTTGTTAGACAGACGGCTGTTACCTTGGTTACATACGCGGCCGGGACCATTTCTGTTTTGTTAATAACATAAATTTTAATATAATGTACCGCATCTCTTACAAATTCAGTTTTAATTACATATTGATATAAATTTACAAAATAGCAACATTAATGGCTTTTTTCAACAGTAAACTGTTTTTGCACGCTCCAGGATAATTTTGCAAAGTGGCTGTGTTAGTAATTACCTACTCAATTAGTCAAGATTCACTTCCTGCATTCAATCACTTTCAATGATGATAACTACTCGCATTTTTGCGACAATAATCGCACTTAAACCGAATTAGACTAGATGTGTGCTTCCTATCTGATTCCTCTGCTGACCATGACATGTGTGGGTACAGTTTCCAAATGAAATTTAATAGGATTCGTAAAATAATCAAAATTAATAGAATCGGCATTTTCCCATTTAGTCCCGTTCAACTGTGGAAGAATAACTTTCAATTCCGTATATAAAAAATACACTTCATGTTGATTAAATATGTCCCAAGTTATCGTGCATCAAAATTTACAATTTCCAGTGAAAATTGTCCGATAATTTTTAGATACGGACACATATTCAAAAAGATATATAGATTCATGCATTGTCCTAACACATGGTCAGATCTCTTCAAGTATTAATAACCTTACCATAGAATATAATTATTGTAAGTCGAATCTATTTCCAACGCCTGGAATCATAACAAGTGGATTTAAACATTATAAACTTACTCTAAGTTCAAAAGTAGTTACAGGCTAAGCAAATATTATAATTCTTACCTTAGAGAAGTTCGGGGTGACTAGCGGCAAATGCACTTGTATGCACAATTTTGAACACTTAAAACAGATAGAAGGTATACACTTCTCAGATTATACGAAATATCCGATATCTTTAAAGAGAAAAAAACGAAAATTGACTCGTTTATAAAAATACACAGAAAAGGTGTTAAACAAACGATTATTAGAATCAAGTATTTACGGCTTACAAAATATCAGTAAAAACAAACCTTTGGCCATAAATCATGTGCATCGCCATCTCTGCCTCTGAACAGCCTGACAGATCAACCCGTGATTGAACACCAAACGAAAGAGGAAAGGACAACAGGGTTAACAGAGAAAGCAACTAAGAAATCAGTCTTCAAAACTTTAGACAAAGGTCAAATTAACTCCCCAGAATCACGTATATTAATGTCTTTACTTTTAGTTCATAAATAATAACTTATTATGTTGAGGCACAAAACGCATTATTGAACATGAATGTCAAATGGAAGAAACGAACTAAATTTGGAGATAGCCACGTCCAGAACAGCAAACACATGATTGTAAACTATGCTCAGAAAATGCTTTGTTTCAGTATTGTTCATCAGTTTCCTGTATCTATATCGAGAGTATCTTCTTGTAATTTTGTACATTCACGGAAATATAAACTCCGGCAGTTCCATAGAAAATGATTTCGGTGTTTATTTAATTATAGTTATCGGCCACGCATGCAATTACAAATTAGCCCTGACTTGTCTGACAAGGGAACATCTTATATTGATAGTAGCGTTGCCCAATCAAACAGTGAGCAATCGATAGAAGAGTGAAACAAAGTGAGAAATCCAAAGTTTTACGTGCCGACACCCAAAACACAGGAGATACAGAGGACAGAAAGATCTAGAATCAAGTGAAGATAACAATGCAAAAGATACATTGACACAGAAATAACTTCAAAATGATTGAAGTAATCAAAATGAAACTTTAAAAACAGTATAGTAAACAAACAGTGTACTCAGACACGTGCTCAATAGCGTCATATGGAATGCAGTGTTGCTAACTGAGCACAAAATGAAGTTTTGTGAAATGGCAAGGGACACAAATTATAACATCTATAAAATCGAAGTATGATTAGAACCATACCTGTGAACTCTTGACGTACAGTGTTGCCAACGTTTGAAGATAGGCCTATATGAATGCCAAAAGTGTAAAATTTCGGATGTAGAAGAGTACATACAGTACACGCTTCGAACTAGTTCAAACCAAAATAGGAGACCACGAACAAGAATATAATAACTGAAGTACAAAAATAACGGACGAAGCACAGTGCCGAGGCAGTGTTGCTAAAGGGAAAATCAGAATAGTATCAAACACAACACATAAGCTTAAATGATGTGTGCTCTTGGATTGACAAGTGATTTGTAGGCTCACTTCTCTGGTGCACGCAATATTGTATCACCGTACACATGTGAACCAGCAGCGAGCCTGTGGACCACTTGGCCATCCCAGCATATGGATCATTTCAGCTTGTGTGTTGTGTTTTATACTATTCTGATTTTCCACTTTGGCAATACTGCCTCGGCACAGTGCTTCGTCCGTTATTTTTGTACTTCAGTTGTTTTCTTCTCCGTGGTCTCCTATTTTGGTTTCAACTAGTTCGAAGCGTGTATTGTATGTACTCTTCTACATCCGAGATTTTACACTTTTAGCATTCATATAGGCCTATCTTCAAACGTTGACAACACTGTATATCAAGACTTCACAGGTATTGTTCTAATCATACTTCGATTTTATAGATGTTATAATATGTGTCCCGTGCCATTTCACAAAACTTCATTTTGTGCTCAGTTAGCAACACTGCATTCTATTTGACGTTATTGAGCACGTCTGTGGGTACACTGGTTGCTTACTAAGCTGTTGTGCAAGTCTCATTTTGATTACTTTAATCATTTTGAAGTTATTTCTGTGTCAATGTATCTTTTGCATTGATATCTTCACATGATTCCAGATCCTTCTTTCCTCTGTATATCCTGTGATTTTGGGAGTCGGCACGTAAAACTTTGGATTTCTCACTTTTTTCACTCCACTATCGTTTGCGCACTGTTTGATTGGGCAATGCTACTATGGATATAAGATGTTCCCTTGTGAGGAACAGAGGTGGCAGATTTAGTCTAAAGGGCGCTAAGCTCCCGAAATTTCCGTGACTGTGCGTGTAAATATGTGTGGAGTTATTCTTTGTTGGCGATAAATATTATAATGTTGTCCTTGGACTCCTTGCAGCTAATTGCACTCAAGGAAAATATGACACAATATTTTGGTTTCGAGTAATATTTTAAAGGATGCGAAAAAAACGAAAATTTTCCGATTTTTTTGACGAAGCAAAAAAATTTTTTTTATTAACGAAATAGTTTTATTTTTTACTTTTCATCACCAATATTCACTACTTAACACACCAAATGCTTTTGTTGTTTACGTTTAGTACAATTAAATGTTATGACGTTAAAAAATGGACAAAAAACTTTCAATTTACAGTAGGAATGCGATATGTCTCATTACCACCCTTGTGTTTGAGAGGAAAGTTCTGTTCACTGTTGGTCCTTAGGCAACTTTTGCTAAGACCGACAAAATTTACATAATGCTTCAAAACTTTGAGAGAGGGAGTCTCATTACCTTTTTTAAAAATACATGTATTGAACAAGAACTAACTAATTCATTGACAATAAAACGCTGTCAATGAAATATATTACCTCGCAATAGTAAAAAAATAATAATTCCTTTCCGAAGTAGCACGAAAAATAAACACAATGTTTTTGAAGCTTTCAATAGTTCAGTTGTTTTAAAAAAATACGTTTCTAGTTTATATGCTTCTGGAACATTTTTTATTTTCCCTTCTCGTCCGCCGTATATAATAAATTCCGTTATTGACTTACAGAAATGACTCTTCTGAATTATTATTTTGCATTAACTGTTTATGTTTCGCTGTTGCAGACATTTCTCCTTTGTTCGTAATGTTGTGCTGACTTTCGAAGTTGTCTCCACACCATCAGACTCACTCGTATCACTTACTGACATTAAAATACTCGCCTAAATTCACGGTGTTCTTTTCTAAATATATCTATTTTACATTGTATCTGAGCTAAAGACAAACAATATTTTTTGTGGCAATAGCAAGAGAAACATACACAATAATTACATCATATTCTTATATAAAGGGTCGCGCGGAGTCCAGAAACGCCATAGCCAGACTAGATGTCCTTCTCCACTGCCAATTGGACAGTGAACTAAATATAGAGCATGATTTTTGAAGAACCGTCTCAGAGGTACTGAAAATCACATGCACATTTCCCACTTGTGTGACGAAAAATAAAAACATCTGACACAGAAGTGGGGTGTTTACTGTTGTGACACCCCGCGCCTCTACTCTCGAAACAAATCAATAATCAAGACAATGTACAGCAATTTCACTAACCTTCTGTCAAGTAATTATTTAGTTTCCCGGCGCAATTGACAGCCTGCGGAGCATGACAGCCAAATACCCGTCGTTATTAAATACAAACAATAAATAAAACGACAAACGTTTTAAGAGATGCAAAATTTCTAACTTTATGGCGAGTACACAGCCAGTATTCGTATTGCTAAATCAGATGAGAAAAACATGTCACGTGTTCAGATAAGTAAGAGAGCACCCAAACTCTAAACGATAGTTAATTTCCATAATGAATTATTTAAACTATAAATTATCATATTCAAATTTTAAGTAACCGTCCTCATCTGACAATTAACTTGCCGGCGCTCGCTAAAACATGCCGAAAAGAAACATAAATCAATATATATTTTTTTTTCCATAATTTAATATAGAATGATGAATTCACAACAGCAGTTCCGTTTACCTACAACTTTCATGGTTTACTTTTCCTCACACAAAATAATGGCATTTTTATATTACAATGTTAAAACAATCTTATTGTAATTTTTAAAATATATTTGGTCAAAAATTTATACCTGGTTCCGTTCTTATATTGCTTGTCTTTATTTACGGTATTAAATGTTTCGATGAAACGCTTAATTGGAGACGTCATTTGTCAAAAGAAGAATAATATAAGGAGGAGTTTAATAACTAAATTTCATTAGTAGATGATGGAAATAGTTACACACACAGACATATATATTCAAATCACTTTAATATTAGAAAATATTAGTATTCTCTTATATTACGATACAGATGAAATAATTTTGAATTTAAAGAGATTATAGATTGGTTCCACATTTCTCGTATATTTAATATATTTCTGATATACTCGTAATACTTCACTCATCCGATATTAAAATTCTCTTCTTTCATTCCTAGGACTCTGCAGTTCATCCCTCCACAGTTGCAAAGGATCACAAGCATTCAGACAAGCCAGCTAGAGACACGAAAGCAGAATCAAAATAGAAATGCAAGTATCTACCAGGTATCCTCCAGTTAGACGAGGATATTCCGAAGTGAATTAACCCAAATCTGAAGGTTTGGTTTGTATGGACAAACAATCTGAATTATTTAAATCAGAATAAAAAGAATCATTTTTTGAATATGCTTAGACATGCATGTTTGACGCTTAAAATTATTTCTTGATGTTTTAAATTAAACCTAGAATTACCATCGTGGTTCGAGGCTCAGAAATATATATTTTTTACATTTCAAATTTAACAAAATTGATATTGTCAGCCCACAGCACATTGGTGATTCAGCGTGTGTTTTATTTTCAATGCGTCCCCCCCCCCTAGTTATTCACAGAATAATCTGAATGTTACATTGTCTGTTAGCTATTAATATCTTTTCTTATTCAAACAATTTTGGTATTACATCATGCAGGCTTGCTCTGAATGCAGTGTTGTCAACTACACAATATTTTTTTTTATTATTATTTGATCTGTATTCAAGTTTTAAATTGCATTATTTTATTCTATATCACTTTACTTTATAATCACATCCACTTTATGTACGCATATATTTCGTAATACCAAGCCACAGCCACAAAAAATTGTGACAAAAATTAAATCACAATTTGAATTCATTTACACTTACATGTATCTCATTACAAATAACATTCCCCTGTGTTAACACGTGCCTTCTAAGCAACCTCTTCAGATTATATTTAAATTCACACTGAAAAAATACTTCCGTCTATATGTGTTAACAAGTGTCTTTTTAGCCTACAACTTTGAGTACATTTATATTCACATAATTTACATTGAAAAGGTTTTTCGACTGCATGTGTTAACATGTGTGTTTTCAGAGTACTCTTACGAGCATATTTGCATTTACACATTTCACACTGGAAAGGTCTTTCATCTGTATGGGTTAACATGTGTCTTTTCAAATTACTTATGCAAGCACTTTTATATTCACAAGTTTCACATTGAAAAGGTCTTTCGCCTGTATATAATAACATGTGTTTTTTGAGACTAGTGTTATGAGTACATTTATATTCACATGTTTCACAATGATAAGGTCTTTCATCTGTATGTGTTAACATGTGCCTTTTCAAACTACTCTTATGAGCATATTTACATTAACACATTTCACACTGGAAAGGTCTTTCATTTGTATGGGTTAACATGTGTATTTTCAAACTACTCATTTGAGTACATTTATATTCACATGTTTCACATTGAAAAGGATTTTCAATTCTATGTAATAACATGTGGTTTTTCAAACTAGTGTTCTGAGTACATTTATATCCACATGTTTCACAATGATAAGGTCTTTCATCTGTATGTGTTAACATGTGCCTTTTCAAAGTACTCTTACGAGCATATTTACATTTACACATTTCACACTGAAAAGGTCTTTCATTTGTATGGGTTAACATGTGCTTTTGCAGATCACCTTTTCCAGCGCATTTATATATACATATTTCACACTGAAAAGGCCTTTCGCCTGTATGCGTTAACATGTGTCTTTTAAGACTACTCTTTTCAGTACATTTATATTCACATGTTTCACACTGGAAAGGTCTTTCGCCTGTATGTGTTAACATGTGTCTTTTCAGCCAACTTATTTGAGTACATTTATATTCACATGTTTCACATTGAAAAGGCTTTTCGTCTGTATGAGTTAAGATATGTGTTCTCAGCCTATTCTTACGAGTGCACTTATATCCACATATTTCACATTCGAAAATATTATATCGTGTATGAATCTCGATATGTCTTCTAAAGCTATTGTTTTCGATAGATTTGTACCCGCGTATTTCACACTGGAGACGTTTCGTGACTGAATTGGCTCGTACGTGTTCTTTCAGCTGAAATTAGAATAAAAGTTACTCTAATACATTTTTTTATTGTTGGCGTTTTAACGGTCTTGGAAAACAAGCAACTACATGTTAACGGATTGTTAGTGCTAGGCTTTCTTCTATATCCAGGAAACTTCGCGTGGTGCAACTGTGACCTTGCGCAGATAATTTTGTTTGCAACACAGCAAAAGCAACTAGTAATTTCCCGCCCCTCACAGTAGCTGACTAAATTATATCGTTCTTCCATTCCATAGCATGTTCAGTTGATTTCAGTGGAATATTTTGAAAAGTGCGAAATTGTTTTCCCCTTGGATCATAACAGCCTCACGCGACAGTATACTACCCTTTATGCAAAGAGTTATACGAAACTATCGTGCTTTATTTGTTGATTTAGTAGGTCCCTATATTAAAGTTAGAAGATCTTACGAAAAGTGCAGTACGAACAAATAATGTATGCGCACTTAGTAGTTAGTAACATCTATTTTTGGGGTTACATTTTGTAGACTAAGAGGAATTAGGTGGCAATAGTTAAGATACTGAAGATCTTTTGGAAGTTCACAATGTAATAATACTAAATGGAGTAGAGTTGAAGACAAACTAGAAAGTCTACAACAATTAAACCGTGAACCTAGATTCTTAAACGTCAACGTGCATGAATATTGTGGTTATTTTCGTGTTGGGGAAGAGATATCGTTCATCCTTTGCATGAGTCACCGGTAGTCCGATCAGGAAGCGATCTTATCACTCCAGAGATAGTATTTACCGATAAATTGGTGGAGTAAATCGTTCTGTACACGACCAGCGATATACTATTGTGCAAGGAGCATTTGAATGTGAAGATGGTAATAACTAACTAGTACAAGTAATATTGAGCATGAGTGTATATACCTACTCAATTAACAAGTGTAAACTGAATTGTAAACTCGACCAAACACCTAACCTAAATAACGATAGGAAACATAACGATAATGATTGAGTTGGGTCCAAACAACCTGACTTTGCATTTTCAGTTCTCTAATCACTTTCTCCACTTCTCTCTTACTTTCTATTTCTCTTCTCTTTTTCCAAATTGATTTTCACAGTTCGTCGTCTTCCCTTTCTCGATCACTGTTTGATGTAGCAAATATTAAAGTGATCTATTCCTCTTTTACAGACGGTAGATGGATCCGAAAATTGTAGTCGCAGCTCTGGTCGCTTAGTGCAGTACAAGTGGACGACCACCGAATTTGGCGGAGAGAGGGATGATCTCTCACATCAAGTCTTTATTGACCAGTGTCATGGAAGCCATTCAGGAAATATGGACACTTGGATTCGGCGAAGGAGACGCCGATGAATGGTATCAAGATCTGGATTTCGGAGACGATGTAAGATGTACGTCACAGCAGTCGAAAACCTCGCAGTCTTTGACGTCACTTTCTTCGGGTTCCGAGTACTGCCCTTCTCCGATAAAGAAGCAGAAGTTCTCCACCCCAAGGGGCATAACCGGATACGAGTGGAATGATTACAAGAAGAGGGAGCACGCGTGCTGGACGATTAACCCAAAGACTGGACTTCCACATGATGAGCGTGGTGTACAACTTTAAGAAGAAGATGGACCAGCCTTCGTTGTGTGCTCTAAATCAGGAAGTTTGGAGCTGTTCATGGAAAAATAGGAAAATGGCCCTGTCGTCCACAATCACACATCACAGATCTGGGCAATGCAGTTGATCAAGCAAATGGATCCGAACAAAACACTTTTGTTCAAAGCTTCCTCATAGTGAGTTCAAAAAGCGAAACAACATCGTGGACAGAATCACGCAAAGAATCTGCACGAACTGGAAGAAGAAAGAAGCAAACATCGCTCTACTTGCGGATGCCTTCATGGAGCAAACACGGAATCTGATCATCAGTGCAGACTACCTGCTTAAGCAAGTGTACAATGCAGATCAGACTCACGTTGAGTTGCTGCTACGATCGAAGGGAACATCGGTCGTCAGAGCAGTGGTTGGATCGTTGGCTACATCAAGTCATAACTATATGATCATGCATATCATCTCGATGGATGGTGAGATTCTTCGACCAACGTTCTTGTGTCTGAACCATCTGGTACATCCCCTGCCTCCTGCGAACATTAAAGCATTCGCAGGAAAGTCGGCAAACATAAGTAGGGAGATCTTAGAAAAGTTCCACGCCTAAGTTTTCTGGTCAAGTGTACCTGCGGATCGAAAGAAGATCCTCCTGCCCATGTACTCGTGCTCTGCATACATGGATGACAATCTATCTGATGCTCTTAAACACGCAAATGTTAATTTCAAGAAGTTGATTCCTGGAGGATGTGCAGGAGAGATTGGATGTGCAATTCTTCGGAAAATCAAAGTCATTCGTCCGGAACGTAATCACACCCATCTGGTACAGTGACCGATTCTTGGCATTTCAGTCGTTCACGATCTATCAGTCCAGCGCTCCCAGGATCAGGAACTTGATTCGGTACGCATTCTACAAAGCTGCTTGCTTGGACGAAGCACAGGGAATATGGATTTCCTCTCGTGTTTACTGTTTTGACTCAATCGACAGTGTTCCAAATGTAATGAGTTAGCTTTTATCAAGTGTGCACACTGTGAATAAACTTTCTGTCCTTCTCTGTTTCTCGATCTGCACATCGATTGTTCTCTGTAAATACTTCCAACTTGCCTTCAATAAGAATCATTTGATTTAAACCAAATTGCTTTTTTGAGTGTATTAATGCAGAAAGAGGAGTTAAGCAAATGCCTAGATGTAGCAGTTCCTATGGATTCCTATGTTAAATTACAGGAACATAACTCCCGAACGCACTGCTCGCTGACGTTGGGAATCCATATCAATCCCAATTATGACTGGGTCGTTCCGGATATGTGTCGAATACCGCCATTCCAGATTCAAAGAAACATGGTGATATTAATCAGCATTTCACTTCTGCGTAGGGGAAACTTGTTAATTCTATCTGGAAGTTCATTATGCTCAAAATCAGAAACTGACCATGCGACTAACATCCTCGTTTCCTTTATGTTTCTATGTACCAAGAATTGCAACCAACAAAAAGCGAATTGTCAGTAAAAGGGTTTCAGAAACAGACAGTTGAAAGGAGCAATTGAGAAACACTGGTAACTCTGTGAGAGTAATATTAGTTACAGGGAGAGCTCTATTCTTACAATCTAACTTATACTGAAACCGTGTGCATGGGAGTTTTAATGTTTTGGAGTTAAAGCAAGGAAGTTTAATATATCATTCGATCATTACGATGAATGTTCTGAATCACAGTTTACTGCTGGGATTAGACTTCTTAAGGAAGTATAAAATGAACATATGATATGAGGCGATACACTGCAAAAGACAATCTGAAATCAGGGAGCTAAGTATACGCAACGAAATTGAATTATTTCCTGAATGAACTAAAGCAACCCATGTTTTCTGAATAGGCTTGCTGCGGAACGGAGAAGTTGAAAATTGCAGTGTATAAGATAGGTTTGTTAACTGTGTCCTAGAATATGAAGAACGAATGCCGAGAAGAATCCCAACTGCAGATAGAAGTAACATAAACAACTGTAGCAACATCTTCTAAATCTACTAAACATTACGTATCTATTGTACTTCTTGATGAACTGATGAAGTAAATGGTTCAGTACACGGCCGGCAATTTATTATTGTGCAAGGAACATGTGAATGTGATGTGTGAAGTTTGTACTAACACTACTTTCTTGAAAGCGAATCGCTGTAGTAATAAAATATAAAACAGAATATTAAAGATGGGTATATGAATAAAATTCTGCGTCTTAGTTTGTGAACTCATAAATAAACAATAATATTCTGTTGATATTTAGATGTTAT
The DNA here is from genome assembly GCA_022664845.1 of Lepisma saccharinum. Classification (NCBI taxonomy): domain Eukaryota; kingdom Metazoa; phylum Arthropoda; class Insecta; order Zygentoma; family Lepismatidae; genus Lepisma; species Lepisma saccharinum. The sequence continues at coordinate 43,226 of JAGDQP010005791.1, read as the reverse complement.
TCCAACCCAATGATACAGAATTGAATTGGGGTCATGTTGACCAAACGTGAGGGTTTCAGGAATACTTGAATTTTTAAATGTCTATTTCTGTTTCTAGGTACGGTATTTACTGGTACGCAGTTTTATCACTCAGTAAATACATTGTTTTATGTTTCTCTAGGATTTATCTAACCGTCTATCTCTATATAGATACATTTGGTTTGAAAATATTTTCAACACACGGTTCGACTCTTATATTTTAAAAGCTTCTGAAGGGCATAAGTCTATTAAATACAACAGAAAGTTAAGAAGAACATATTTATATCTGATTTTCTTCTTTTATTTGTCTTTTTGTAGCTAATTGTGGAATCTGGAGCTTGGCTTTGTGAATCCGGTGACGCCTAACGATTGATGACTAGTGTTTAACGGAACCTAGTTCTCCCATTAGATACATGTTTATCGTCACACGTAATAAAAGCTTCTAAAATTTCACACGAACATATCCCATACCCCTAGCAAAATTTCTTATCGGAAATGCAATGTGCATTATAAAAAGAAATGGATAACATATCAAGTAATCTTAAATTGTCTTAGATATTGGCAAACCTATGTTTCATAAATAGCAAGACTAAGACTCTGTTTCACACTTAAAACTTATACATTTAAGAAAGCTTTGGACAAAAATATCTATATTCATATTTGGTTTGAAGGAAATATGATTTATAAAAATGCCACGTATTGTTCAAGAAACAACTTCCACAGCTACTCCTAAAATGACGTGGAACAAAAAACACTCACGTAGCTCAGATCGACTTTCTTCAACCAGTCAACGCTTCAGCGACGACGATCACCAGCTCACTTCTAACAAAAAGTACTCAAGCAATCAATACCTCGGAATCCGATTCTAATGACATGGATTGCGAGCATCTGACGACCAGTTGATTTCAACTCCAGAATAACTAACTTACGCCTTCTTAGTCACAAGATTCGACACCAAATATCAGGCACCGAAACTTCTATAACTACTTACGAAATAAATACGCAGAGATATCATAACTGAAATCACTCCCAATAGAAATAGAATAATTATCAAATCAACGGACAAAAAAGAAATGGAAACTCACATTTCCATAGACACAGTCTCGAAATATTTGACAAACTCGCTCATGTCACACCTCTAAATGCACAACGCATAAAACAACCTTCACCACCGAAACGCAAACCGATTCTGTTAGTTGTTCTAAAAGGCGTTACACCAGATACCACTCCAAATGAACTAGATGCTGAATTACGTCTCCAGGTTATACCATTCAGAAGTGTCAACGTATCATTACATCACAAGGCACTCCCAGCTATTTAGTGCGAGTTCTGACATCACACTAGCCAACCACTGATAATGTATTACGGAATGGAGCATATATCTCGAAGACGCATAGGTTCTAACTTTATCGCACACAGCCAACTCTCCACTTAGATACGAGCGCTCTGAAGCGAACAGAGATCATATCGCTAGTGAATGCAAAGAGTCACCAATCTGCGGATAATCTTCAGAAATTCATCCAACTCGAAAGTGTGCAAATATAGAAAATGTACCGAAATCAACCCGGCAGTCAAACAGCAACATCAACTAATTCCAATTCCTACAGTTGAACAGATTATACAGTTCATGGCCATTACATTCTCCAACCTCAACTCATTCAACCGAGCCGCTATTGTCCACAAGATCTGCCTTGCACCCAAAGACATCTTTAATCCGAAGTCCATGCTACCTTTACTGGTTCAGATATCTTCTTTTTTGTAGCACCGTTCACAATGTAGCACCGTCCACGTAAACACATCATACATCTTAATTGTTATCACATTCCCTTTTTCACTCCCATTTTGCACAGTGACCACCAATGTCAAATGTTGGGCTCACTTTCTTTCATGATGATCTGAAGTCACCACTAGATCAAGAAAAAGCTTTGGTTCGTTCCATTGTAATCAACGTATCATGATGTATATCACATCTCATTTATTTTGTTCATCAGATCATCAACTGGTTACAACAGTATGGTTATAAGCAAAGCCGATTAGATCAATGATATACTGAAATAAAACATGAATAAATATATCTTTTTCGAACTTTAGACCAACCATTCCCTCCCAAAAATCCCTAATTCCCATAAATTCTTCCCTCAAGCGACGCCGTAACGCTTGGGCGGGGACTAGTAACGGCAGTGGAAGAACGCCAGTAACATACCACGGAAGAAAAAAATCACAGCAGAACTGAACATATCAGAACACAACTGACTATGAACTGAACCAACTCGGGAACAAAATTATCTCCTCCCACAAGAACTTGAACTGAAAACAGTTTCAGAAAGTTGGTAGAGAAAGTTATGTTCCTCCCACAGAAAAGAGCAACAAATGGGTTACAAATGTTCAGATGCCCTAATAAAAATGTTCATTTGATATCTCGAAGCTGAGTGATTCAGTGAGAATAATTGGAGAAAACCCTTATCCTACCGGGAACTTGGCGGAAGTTGAATTGGAAGCACATTTGTAGAACACTTGGCGGAGGGACTGCGCTATCCCTCAGCGGAAGGCTAGAGGTTTTCTCGGCCTCCTAGATCAAAATTGGAGGAGGTACTTTGGTTTACGTCCCCTACGGTGGAAGCTCACAAGTGGCGCAAACCTACTATTAATGCGTAACGGAGGGTCGCGGCTAAGAAGTAGACAGAGTATCAGGTTACTGCATAACAGGCGGTCCCCAGTTCCTGTTATAAGGTAACGGACGAAGACAAAGATGAATGAGGTGACAGTATAAAGAAACAAACAAACAGAACACTAAAGCAAGATGTTAATGTTACGCTTATAAAAATCTGCCTAAAAGTTCGACACTTCTGCTATGATACACACCACTACAAGAACTGAATAAAATAATATTTACAGTTGATCATATTGATATGTGTGGTTTATATTCACGCGTAAATAATTTACGGCTTCAGCCTAAAACGCCTAGCAACAAAATTATTACTAGTTATTTGAAGTATTAAAGCTACATTCCTTCAATAGGTTCAAACGGCTAATAAAGAAAATATTTAATCAAAGATTTGAAAAGGATATACATATATTTTTTTAAAAAAAAGTCTGTAGTATCCGAAAAGCTGAGATTGGACTGCATTTAAATCTATCCTGGACGGAATTAATAAAATTTCCAATTATTTACCTGGAGAGATGATTTCAGGTTTGGCGAAGATTCTGCTGAATATGTTTATACTCTTTTGGATTCCTGCTGCTGTTTTAACTCTATGTTTTCTTCTGAGCACTCACGATCACTGGCGTCGACTAAAGATATCTCAGTCGGTAAAATTGTTTCTACGCTGCAGAATGGATCTACATTATTCTCGGTCTTTGCAGAAATCGAGCTGCAAGACTAAAAAATTGAAAGTAGTTACAAGAATTTTTTTTTTTAGAAATCGCATCGCTTAATAATTATAAAATCAAATATAAGACTTAAATTAATGGTTTTAAACGCCGGTAAAACAAATCAGATTAAAGGCACTGTCTAACAATTCCAGTTTCGTCATATCATATATATATACATTTCTACAATTTAAACAAAGTGTTATGACTAACCTCAGTTAACTCAAACGGAAAATCCTTTTACAAAGATAATGCTTACGAATATTACATGGAGAGTGCTTAGGAAAATTCCTCCTAACTTGAAAAATTCACCTGCCCATAAAATTAGTTCTAACAATCGTAATGGACTTTACAACTATAACGGAAGCAGCCACGTTCACCGTCATGCGACGACTTTCACGAACAGATACTACATAACACATCATCTATTTATATATCTCTATCGCAAATGCACACACAAACACTGTTACAAAGAAGTACGAGTGAGACAAAATTTTGTATGAATTAATTTGAAAGCCGCAATAACAGCCAGCCTACCGGGATTTGATTAAACAAATGAATGTATTCTTACTACTGTTTATTACGCAACCATCCTTCATATAAAAGTAGTTACGAAAATTAAATTTGTTAGAATTTACGCTTCTTTAAACTCTGTGTTCGCTTCGATATTTTCTGAGTTCAATGTTGTTTGGGGAATAACTTGTGTCACTATTGGAAAAGTTTCAACTGTTAAATTTTGAGTGAAGCAGGTTTTATCTTTGACATTATTATGCAGTCCGAGTTCCTGTTTTAAGGGAATTGGAAATATCAAGTTCTACAGTTCATTTTCCCAATCTGATAGCAGCAAGAAAACGAAGTATTTGTTCATACTTGATCGTTTATACTTTATTATAAACATATTAATAATATCAGGATGTGCACGTATCCGTTATATATAATTGTGTGTGTGTGTTGGAAATGCGTAGGAATGTTCATATTTATTTAAAGATAAACATATGAAGAAATACAAAAAACTCTGGTTGTTATTAATTTGTGGATACCATGGATACATCTATGGTTGAAGGGCAATATGTCATCTTGCTTATCCTACACGAAGAATCATGTATAGTTTGCTGGAGGAGCATTGTTTGAATAGGATTCGTCTAGTTGTGTTGTACACGATAGAATTATGTAAACGAGAATTTTGTAAAGCCAAATATTACACCAATAATAATATAGTAGAGAAAAGGAATAACTTATAAATACAACTGGTCTTTCAATATAAGAGTAGTCTTACATATCACAAAATCCTTATATTTGTTAATTAAAGACTTATCAGTTTACTTTCATCTCGTATCTAACTATCTAACTAACTCTACGGCTTAAGGGACTCGCAAGCTCATCGCAGCAGTACCAAACGTTCGCCATTGGATTCTATACTGGGCAACATCATGCCAGTTTTCACCACGAATACCTACTTCTCGAAGATCTCTTCTAATATTGTCCTCCCAACGACGTTTCGGTCTTCCAAATGGTTTCTCTCGATCTAGCCTTCCAACCAGGATAGAATATAATCTAATTTTCCCCCCATTCGAGCTACTTGACCTGCCCACCACAGTCGCCGTGATTTCATAATTTTTACATCTGGTGATTATAGTGAGTGGAGTTCTTCATTATGTAGTCTCCTCCATTCCCCAATCATCTCGTCCCGTTTATCTTTCTAAAAACCTTATTTTCAAACACATGGAATTTATGTTCATCAGCTAGGGTCGTACTCCAAGTTTCCCAACTAAAAAGTATTACCGGCAGAATAACCGTTCTGTATATTTTCAATTTCAATTTCCTTGATATTAATGGCGATGGTACAACTTTTTGGACTGAATAGAAACATGCGTTGACCGATACCAATCGAATTTTATTTCTTCCGTGACCAAATTTGTTGTTATTACGTATGCTCCCAAGTATTTAAATTTGTTTATTTTCTCTGTGACATCATCCCTATTTCTTATGTGGTTATTTCCTTCATTCCACGTGTTTTGGATTGTTGTCATGTATTTTGTTTTATCTATGTTTACCTTAAGAGCTTTTTCATCGCGCGATTCTACTAAAATATCGGTGTTACTTTGAAGTGCATCTATACCTTATTAAATCTACATGATCCGCGTATACGAGCAGTTGATTCAAACCATTCAATGACAGTACTTTTCGTCATCTTTAATTTTTAAAATCGCATATTCTAACGCAAAGTTAAATAGTAGCGGTGATAAGGAATCTCTTTGTTTCAATCCGTTACAAATCTTGAAAATATCTGACATTACCTATTCGTACTCTGCTTATGGGGTCGCTGAGACACATCTTCAATAGTTGAACAAGTTTTGCGGAATACCAAGTAGTATCAGGATGCTGTATAACTTCTCCCTTTTGACAGATTATTATGCTTTCTTGAAATCAATGAATAGCTGGTGATCCGTCCCATCGTAATCCCATTTCTTCCAGAAAAATTGTCTCAAGGCGAAAATCTGGCCCATTGTGGATCTATTTCTTCTAAATCCACATTATTGATCTCCAATTATTTTATGTACGTATGGACTTAGTCGTGTAATGAGAATATTACTTAATATTTTGTAACAGGTTTGAAGTAACGAGATTCCGCTTTAAATATTACAGTCTGATTTATCGCCTTTTTGTAGATCGGAACTATTATTGAGGTTTCCAATTCCTCTGGAAGCTGCTCCTTTCTCCATATTGCACTTACTAATTTATGTAGTTCCTTGGTTAGTGACGTTCCTCCAACTTTAATTAATTCGACTGTAATATTGTTTATTCGTGGTGATTTGACATTCTCCAATTTCTTTACCGACATTTCGATCTCGATCTCGCTAGATTCGGGTATACACGGTTCTCCGATATGGATTTCAAATCCTCTGTTATTTCCCCGTGGTATACATTAAAAAGTTTGTCGAAATAACATTTCCAGCCATCTACAATTTTAGTCGCATCCGTCTGAAGATCTCCACGTTGATTGTTAATAATTCATAACCTCGGCCGGTAACCTTATATTTACGAGCTCACCTCTTTGTGTAGATCTCCTATGTCATTTGTCTTGCCGTTTTGCTCTTCTGAATCTTCTGCATGATGCAGAATCCATGAACCGTCAGTTACTGCTTCTAAACATGTTTTAGCGGTGTAGAGTTGTAACTTTTACGACCTAGCAGTAAAGGCAGACATTCAAGATGTCGTCCTTTGTCCATCTCTGAGCCTTGCCGATCCATTCATCTTCAGCCTCAGGGTGATAATGGTGAAGCTGCTACCTTTCACCATGATACTTTTGTTCGGGTTTAGCTTCCATCAGCCTTTGTAGATCCCTCTACTAACTGCAAGGCAGGAATATTGGTTTTGGTCCGCGAAGGAATATTTCCGGTACTCACCATATCTGGTCGGCATTCCCCTATCCGCTACCTGGGCAGGCGCTTGTGGAAGACCAGTAACTTCAAATCGGGTTCAACTCCGATCAAATAGCTAATTACAGAAACGCTTAACAATAAATCAAATAATGCTATGCGTAATTTATGGTTCACACACGGAATCTTAACGATTGTCTACTTTTAGTCAAAACTTTGCAAACTTTGATAAAGACAATCAAAGCATGCATCTACTAAAAACGAGGTATATACATTTAAAAACTTGTAAAATAATAATAGAATTCACTTCAATGTGAGGATTGCAACAGAAATAAAGTATATATTTATTATAATTGATACATGGAGTACCCAATAAAAGCTTTACGGAAGTTAGAATAATTCAGTTTAGAATTTCGACGATCGATATCTATTATATAAATAAAAATTAAAATTAGATTATCACCTAAATAGTTCATTGATTTGTCGGTCTCAAACCCTCACAGAGCTTAAAAAAATTCTAACGAATCTAAATTATTTTTAATATTAAAGCTAAATGCATTCCAATATTTTTAAACTGTGTATGAAGAACTTAAAAAAAGATAGAAGAAGCATATGGCAATATCAATTTGAATAATGTACTATGCAATAAATAACCTCATATAAGATGAACATAGAATGTATTTATATGAAGCATCAACGGAATTAATAAAACTTCAAACTACTTACCACGAATGAAAATACAGGATTCTGAAAATGCTCTGCCGAATCTGCTAATGTTCTTTTTGATTCGTACTCCTGTTTTACGTCGCTGTTTCCTTCTGACCAATCGCTTTTACATTCACGTATATTGACGTCGAATAAAGATGTCTCAGTCCATAACATTGGTAAATCGCAGCATAATTGATCTACATTATTCTCAGCCTTTATATCACTTGAGCTGCATTGCTGTGTGAAAAATAGAATGCAGTTACAAAGAAATAAATGACACTTTTAGAAACAGCGTAACAACCCATGGCTTAGATTGTTAGCTTCGAACGATGGTAAGTATAGACTAGTGTAGGAAGAGAAAATGATTTTTTTCAAACCACTTATTATCTTATAGGTAAAAATATCGATGTTGGAACTTACATGCATGATTTCACTTAGCTAAAGTTAATATTTCTAGCACATCGAACACTGACTGATATCGGGCATGTACAGGGTAAATATCGCATATACCGAAATTTGCTGCCGTTCAGATTACACACCAATGTAGATTAGCTCTGATATTCCAACCCTCAAAACTATTTCTGAAATATAAAAACATTCGTACTTCTCTCTCACAAACACAAACACTCACATGCATATATGCACAAGCACGAGGAAGACTACTTTGTGCACGAGTGACGTTGAAAAACATAATATCCGCCAGCCAACAGTACATTTACAGTGTATTCTACTAATAACACAAAACGTCACCCAAATGATGTGTTTTTACCACTACCTATTATTGAACCATGCATTCAACTAAAAAAATGTTACGGAAATGAAACATCTTTGCGATATCGACATGGCACAAACGAATTGATCTTACTCGCTGGGAAGAATTCCTATTCATGACTATTTTCCCCCTTTCTTTACTTTTGAATTTTCTTGGGAATCGTAATAAATGATAGCATACTACTTATAATTTTATGGCATATGTCTTCTATAGTATTCTACAGGAGGAAAAACAACGTGTAGTTTTCTGGAAAACCAATATTCGTATAGAGTTTACATTGCTTTGTTGTATGTAGTAGGATTATGTAGTCAAGATTTGTATAAAATCGAACAAGCATTCCACAATAAATAATAAAGTTGAAGACTGGTTTTAAAATGTAACTCATTTTAGAATATTATAGCATCCCTTAATGAAACGATTTTCTAGTGTAGTGTAAATGAAAACATGTATCTGGTATTATATCCTTTCGATTGAAGAACTTAAAACAATTTATTATGGAAATGCTTTACATTAAAGCTTTTGACATAATCGTACGAAAGAGTTACTATAAGATACACTAAACACACAATAAAGGAGTTTCATTCCTTGAATTCCCATTGCTGCAAACATAATAACTTCTGAAAAGAAAGGAGAACGTGATTTTCGGTTAAATCCCAGTACAACAAATGAGGAAGCACTATTTTAATACTTCCAAGGTATGTTGCCACCCAACCTATTAATTTGAAGGTTTAAAAACAAAATTTGAGTTATGCCGTGCAATTGAAAGGAAGGTAAGCTTGACAAACCGTGTTTCTAATCCATGAAATCACATAGTAGTTGGAAGCGTAAAAGATAGGCTGGTTGTTCTTAGGATTTTGTATAGTAGGATAAGTTTATAAAATGAAATTCACGTAAGCAGAGACATACTGAATTATTAAATTAGGATGAAGGGTGATAATAGTATCTAAGTATAAAAGTGAATCGAACGCAGGCATTTTGGATTTGGTGCACAAATCTGGCGTCTGGCCTACTACGTATATGATTGTATTACGTCACCGTAGTTAATGTGTGACAGTACCAACATCAGAGAGAGACACAGTTTAACCGAAATAGATAAGAACGTTTTTATGGAATGTAAAAAGTACAAACAAGCAAAAGTCTTGCTACATGCGTGATTGAGAGGATCATTGACAGATGCGTTATGATCCAATATTAAATTATGTTAATGTATGTTGGACAGAAATGGGTGTAGTATTTATGATAAAGGAGGGTAATATTTTACAGTCGATATGGCAATGAGTATATTTAGACGTTTTAAGAATAGTCTGCGATTTTCTTGAGTTAATGCGCAAGCTGTGCTGTATTAATCATTTAACCAAGGTTTTCAAATCTTGTTTCATTTTATTTATTTCACAACACAGCTCTGATCGCGAAAAGCAAAATTTGAAGATAATCAGATATATCGTTGATGTAGAGAGCATCAAGATCACCTAATATACTGCCTTGATGGGCACGTTACACAATTATTGTTATCGATGATATTTGTTATTAGAGAAGGCGAAATGATCGCGGCTGATCAAAAAATAATGTATCAAAGATATGGAGTTTCAGAGAAAGACAGGTTTCAACTTAGGAATCAGGATGTCGTAATGAACAAACTGGAAAGCTTTGCTATGATCTAAAAGTACTAGGGTTGTGCATTTCCATGATCAAACACCTCTCGGAACCTTCTGTTAAATGCACGAACCCAGTATTAGTGCTATGATTAGATCAAAATCTTAACTTTAGACGTTCCATGAACTTAGTTTTTATGTTATCTCTAAAGTAATTGTGGACATGATCTTTAACAATATTGTACAATGGCTTTCATCAAGCCAGGACATTGCAGATTGGACAGAAATATGTTTCAGTACTAACAGCGCTAGTTTTGGGAAAAGGCTTAGTACCATTTCCAGTTTCCAAATAGATGGGAATGTTCCATAAGTGACTGAAATATTAAATATTATCATAAGCTAGGATATGAGGGAGAATTGAAAAAACGAGCTGAAATTAGGCCGGCCAGTACTGGATTCCACCTGAACTAAACCTTAAACCCAAACTTGCACACACTTTACCAAAAAGTAATCCGTTGTCCAAGGACGGTATATGATTGACATTGTTTCACAGACATATGACCTACGTGATGTGTATCAGTGAGCAAAATAACAACTTGTTAACAACACATCACTTTTTGCAGAGCTGTAGCTCTTAGAGGTGGGTGAAATCGTAACGTAAAACATTAGTAGGTTTAATAACAGGACAGCAGCTGCTAGCTTAAACAGTTTCCAATACGTTAGGGGAAATTGGAAGGATATTGTAAAAATGCCAAAGGTTCCGGGCAAGCAAAATATGACAAACACAAATAGCAGCTATATGAAATGTGAAATGGTTTAAAACGGCACAAAGCTAACAGTTGAAAGGCGTTTGAGGGGTACACAAAAGAACACTGCAAAAAGAATCGAAATAACTCTGGAATAAGGAGAGTAGTTGTACATAATACATATATCACGAAGAGGAATATATCACTGTATTTGCCCATCGGGAAGCAACACTTGATGAACAGCAAATTAATCTGGTAAAGTACAAGCCAATGGACATATCTCGGTGTAGCGGGTAGCTAGAAGGTCATTATTCTATTGTATTAAGATGGACAACGCACACAATGAAATTTGGGCGGTCGTAGTACCAAGGCGAGGATGTTTCGCATTCTACGATGTTGAACTACTAGTAGATGTTTGTCACAGCAGGAACGCAGAGTTGTGCTGTACAATTCTAGTAAAATGAGATGCTGAAACATTGTGATGTTTTATTTTAGAATATTCTGTTGTTACTTCTTATATAGCAAATTCAGATACGATGCTGTTATTATTTATACGTTGGGCGTATGAAGAGAATATTGTTTAATGCAGGTGTTAACATGCGATGTAAAAAATGCATAAATATATGTTGGACAGGCAGTACTTGGCCCCGATCCATTGAATACAAAACTCCCAGAAGATATGGAACGTCTGATAATACTGTTTAATAAAAGCTTTGTATATGGTTCCTATGAACCACAAACCATCACATTAATTTAGTTATGTACTTACCTCAATAAAAGAATCCGAGACTTCCTTTTTCTCGTCTTTCACTACTTTAAATTCCTGAGAGACCATGGACCAGTCGAACTTTGTATTATCATTACAATCCATATTTCTGATTTAATTCAATAATCCACATCAAGTAGCACACATGCAATAGGACAGAGTTTGCCTAGATTGGCTCTTTACATTTGCATAATCCATCAAATGTTGAGCGTCCCTGTAATTTAAAAAAGAGACTAATTATTAGTGCTTTGAAAGCACAGCTTAATATATTGCCCTGGAGTTAGCTAAAATCACAATTTGCTTGTCTGAACCGAAATCACTGAAAAAAAAAAGTGTTCTCATATTATATCCCCAGTTCAAGTCATTAAGCGTATACCTAAACCATGTTTTAAATTATCGCTACCTAAAATACAACGCAAAATCATTAACACAGCAATGAAAAATGTATGTCAATACCATTTTTGGTTTATATACCGGTTAAAAGATCTACACAACTTCAAATTTTAATTTGTAATAAGACTAGATTCTAGGTATCAAAGGCTACAACAACGATACAAAATGATGTCAAAATGGTGTCAAAAATTATTAATCACACCCTGGAATGTAATTTTGGAAAATAATTCTACTCCTTTTCTTCTGAAGAAAAAAGAAAAAGAACTACTCATCGGATAGGGAGTAGACTTGTTACTCAAGCTTATTGTATATATGTTCTATTGTTTATTGCTTAGTGTGTTTCTATTTATGTACTATTGTTTATTGTATTTTATTTTGCATGAAACCTATTCATCTTTGTTTGTAAGGGCACGAATAACGATATAAACCCTTTAAGAGTGTAACCGGATTGCAAATTTGTATTCTCGTGTTAATAGGCTAATATCTGTTCTGCGAGATAAACCTATTGAAAAAGCCTTTGTATTGTTAAATGAGACATCCGACAGATTCCGTCAAGAGGACTTGTTCGCGGTATGTAAAAGCTGTGCCAATTACCACGTACTATTAAAAGGTAATGCCTGGTACTGGAAGTTCAAAATATATGTTTTCGATTTGTAACTTGTTTGTTTCTGTATAAAATTCATAAAGCGTACAGCGTTGTACGAGTCGAGTTCTTGTCGCTACTCTGAGCATTTTTGATAACAGTAAATCAGACCGCAGTCTTGTGTTAAATTTTATAATAACTGTTTCCCACGTTCTATCAAAACCATAGTATCGGACATCAAATCAATCATTGATCTTAACAGTACCTGCGAATGAGTGAGTTGTAATTTTATCCCCGTGCTCTGCATTTCAACCATCTGCTTCCAACTCCTCCTATACTTCGACCATCTCCATGCGCGGTGTCCCTTTCGGTGAAGTGTATGAACCTAATTACCTGCCACTGAATATCTTTCCTGATGTTCGGGCGGTGCAACGTGCAGTTGAGGAGTTTTTCCTCTTACAGACTTCTTTCGCTACTGAATACAATCGTTACAATTAACGATAGCAACAGCCTGTGTCTTATGACAACGAGTAATTTGATTAAACAGTTAATGTAATTGAACACTCACCTAAGGTAGACATTTCTTTAGTAACAGTCTAAATAATTATTACTGTTATTTCTGAAACTCCGGGCAATAGAATTATTCAGTCATGTAGAGAATAGGTGAATTATCTTACACTTTTATCAGTCATGTGTACAGCATAGCCAAGTGTATCTATCCTTGCAGAAAAATATCTGCTAGTTGCACATTTATGTATAGCTGCCAGATGCATACATTAATTTCAACAAAAGGAAACAATGCAAAGGTTTCGTGGTTATATTCTGTTCCACACTCCGGCTTTATCATAACTTTTGCAACAAACTATTTTCTATTAAAGTGGAAATCACTGTTACACGTGCGAGCAAGACAATCGCTCAAAATTCTAACAGGCAACATTCTTACTCGTGTATTTATTCAACCACGAATTGCATTTAAGAAAAGTCTAATGATTTAGACCTTTTGCATTTGGAATCATACAATAATTCACTTAAAATTCACAGATCCAATCCACCACCACAACGCTTGACCATTCTACTTTCTCTATGTGATGAAAACGCATGCTTTAGCATTTTGAGATAGGGCCCATCATGCGCATAGTACAAACGCATCTATTACTGTTTCCTATTTCATATTGCCATTGTCTCGCACATTAACTTGTCATGATTTCTACCTTACACAACAAGGTAAACAGTTTGCACTAACGGGTAATATTAGTAAATAGAAAAGCTTTCCCCTTCCGCTTTCGATAAGCTATTCTATTCACACATTTCATAACTAAATTTTCCAAACAGGATACATAAACGGAACTCCATGACTCTTGATCTGACCACTCGTATCGCCTGTGATAATATACTGCACTATGCACATAATCATCGCCATCGCCACTGACATTCAATCTTCTTGACAACAAATAAACTAATCGAGCGTTGAATGCATGTAAATTTTACTCAACCATTTCAAAAAAATATTTGATCTTTAGAATCTGCTTAGGATATCAAATTGCCACAAACAAACTAGTTACGTTACAGAAGTGATGACATTCATGCACACTTCGGGATATTTTCACGTCAGGTATTTTATACAAATATATCAGTTCATTGATAATCTCTTAAGAAGCTATTGCTGAATTTTGGAGTAGGCATTTTTGTACAAAACCTGTTCTAACTTTTCGACGCTAACAATCCGCGTACGCTCTATCATTACTTCGGATGTAGTTCATGAACACATACACGTACTATTATAGGACCACTGGTCTAGTGGTTAGCATTTCTAAGTACGGATTAAAGGGACCCAAGTTCGATTCCAGCGCTGCAAAGGTTTTTTTTTAAAGCTTGCAGGTCTGAAACGGTACCCACCCAGCATCGTGAATCGATTCGGGTGCCACTATGAGTAAAAGATAGTATCGATCACAGTTGAGGGCTTCGGCTCTCCTCTCCCAACACGTCTGGTCAGCGTGGGAGCAGTAGACCACCTCCTCCCTCCGGGAGAGGCCTTATCCAGTAGGGGATTGAATATGGCTGTGTATTATATATACATATATATATATAAATGTCAGACGTATTCGATTCACTACTGGATGGGGTCTCTGCCCGGTCTACTTCTCCCACACTGACCAAACGCGTCGGGAGAGGAGAGCTGAATCTCTCACTGTGATCGCTACCTCTTTATTCAGATAGCTTCCCAATTGGCCTCACGACGCTGGGTGGACGCCGCACAGGCAACACCATCTGGATTGTTGAAACGGTCACCCATCCAAACACTGACCAGACCCAGAGCTGCTTGACTTCGGTGATCTTACGGGAACCGGTAGACCAGCTCGGCTAGGGCGTTGCCCATATATATATATATATATATATATATATACCCACATAGCAAAATGACGTCCCAGGGATATCTGACGGATCTCCTGACAGGATATCGGGACGTCCGTAAAACGTCCTGTTTAAGTCCCGTTTACATCCATGGGATGTATAGTTATAATTAATCCTTCGTACAACTATACGAAGGCATATCCTTCGTAAAGTTATAATTAATTAAATAATAATAATATTAAGGTCGATTTAATTTATAGAAATTCCAGGTAGGTAATCCCGCACGGCTTTCCGGGGGACATCCAGGGGACCTCCATACGGGATAAACTGTTTGCATTGCCCACAGAGTTATCCCATGGACGTCCTTAGGACATCGCTATGGGAGCAGGACCATTATGACGGTAACGGGATCTAAATGGGACGTCCCAGGGACGTACTCTGCTATGTGGGTGTAT